>JAMQGT020012733.1:17500-49652 GCA_024447675.2 Pterophyllum scalare | reverse complement strand
CACCACAGACTGTCCAGGAGTTGGTGGGTGCCTTAGTCCAGGTCTGGGAGGAGATCCCTCAGGAGACCATCTGCCACCTCATCAGGAGCATGCCCAGGCGTTGTAGGGAGGTCATACAGGCACGTGGAGGCCACACACAATACTGAGCCTCATTTTGACTTGTTTTAAGGACATTACATCAAAGTTGGAACATCCTGTAGTGTGTTTTTCCACTTTAATTTTGTGTGTGACTCCAAAACCAGGTTTCAATAAATTTGATTTCCATTGATGATTTTTGTTTGATTTTGTTGTCAGCACATTCAACTATGTACAGAACAAAGTATTCAATGAGAATATTTCATTCATTCAGATCTAGGATGTGTTATTTGAGTGTTCCCTTTATTTTTTGAGCAGTGTAGTATGCAGATTACTTCACCACCTCTGACCTATGATTGGAGTGCCGTTTGCTGTACTCGGCAGCAGGTCATTCATGATGAGGAGGAAGACTGTGTAGCCCAGGATGAGGGTCATTTTGAAGGAGGCACGGTCGACGCTGTGGGGGGGCAGGTAGAAGGACAGAATGTCAATGAGCATGAGGAAAGAGCTCGGGATCAGCAGGTTGACCACGTAGAGCACTGGGCGCCGCTTTATGACCACCTAGTGAACAAGAAAAGCACATACAATTTAAATGGATTTTTGCAGATGTTACTTCTGTAATCAGGAAAGTATTTTTGAGTATTTTTTTTCATTCACATTCTTTTGGCTCTTTTTTGGTTTCTACAAACTTTTACAGGAAAGAAGAAATAATTATAAATATATAATTATAACTATATATAGTTTTCTTCTGTTTTTTTGTCACATCTTATTTCTGTGTTCTCCTTTGCTCTGTTCCTTAGTTCCTGCCCAGATGAAGTTTTTGGATCTCTCTCCTACCACACAGCTGTTTTATGACAGGATGTTTGTTGCTTTAAGTCCTTATGTTGAGCTAAATTATGACATAAGTTGCATATTTGGCATGCAGACACTAGGGAAGTAAAATAGATAAGCAAGCATCTGTCCCATTGTGTCTGTGCTGTGGAGTCTCTCTGCTTTATTTCAGATTGATATAGTTGTTTTTGTAAAAGTAACAAATTCACTGAAACTGGGTTTCTCTGACCCAGAAGGTGATGATGTCCCATTCATCGATTCCAAACTTAAGTATGGATGTCTCTCCCAGTATGTCCACAAGCTCCCACTCCCCACTGGCCTCCAGGTAACGTTTGGAGTTTTGAGACATCTCCTTAAAGGTAAGAGCTGGACTGACCCTCACATCCCGTACTGTGCAAGAAAAAAAAACAAGCACACCGCCTCCTTTTGTAAAAATTTGTACACCACCATGGTGAATTTAAAATCAAACAATCAAGAAGTGATTGGAATCCAGATGTTCAACTTTAATTTAATGGGTTGGACAAAAGTATCATATTAACTGTTTAGGAATCACAGCCAATTTCATATGTAGTCCCTCATTTTCAGATTCAAAATAAAATTGAGTTGACTGACGAACTATTTTATTCATCACTCCATGAATAATTAAACAGATAAACTCAACATGAGTAAAGGAGGCCACAATTAGGCTGAAAAACCAAATTAGAAATACCAGACAGAGAGCAAAAACTTTAGGAGTGGCTAAATGCTTTCGACCTGCATGACTCCAACAGCTAGGTCACCAGTTTCTCAGACCAGGAAACTTAGGTACACAACCTAGGACCCTGAAAGAAAAGGTGCCTTCACCCATAAACATCAACGTTATTTTTGCCTTCTGTTTACATTCAGGCCAAGTTTGATCACTTCGGCTTAGAATATGAGCATAGCCTCTCTACCTGGTCAGTCATTGTGCAGACCATAGTTGTATCATCAGCATTTGAGCTAAGTTGTAGTTGCCAGAGGATGTGCTAGGCAAACTTTAGCTATATCTTGGATATTCGGCAACTAGTAAGACAGTTGAAGAGAGCAAGAGCTGCAATTCAGCCTTGGCAAACTCTGCTATTTATAAAAAAACAATCAGAGCCTTTGCTGCTGACATGAACACAGCTCTCCACAATGCTGGTAAGTTGCTGAAAGAGCAAATTTATCTTGGGAGGTGCCCAACACTCACTAGTAATTTCCTGACTGAGGCGTGATTGCAGCCTTAAGGTTGATGACGGTGATGTAAAGGTGACTGTCCTTTAGAAACTGTCTTGACTTCTCAGCGATTAGATAAAAAGCTGATAAGTTATCTGTTGAAATAGCATGGTTAAAGAGGAGCCATGTAAACAATTTTCCAGAGATGGAAATCAGTGTAATGCCTCAATGATTGCTGTGTATAAGCTAATCACTTTATACTTTATCCAGAAGGGGGAGAATGACTGAGAGCTTCTCATGATTCCAGATGCTACTGATGATCAGTAAGAGCCATTCATTCATGCAGTTGCCTCTGGATTACATTTCTACTGAATTTTATGACATTTTGAGTAGCTTTAACTTCAGTGGCATCTCAGAATCTTTGTCAGTCAAAACGAATGGCGGCATGATGTTTAGTCATCAGTACTCAGTAAGGTCACCACAAAGCTGGTCTGAGCTCAGTGATAGCTAGAGTAACCTCTGATATCCAAGGCTGCTTTGGGGCTCTTCTTTGTTGACTGACAGATGTTTTAGCTGGAAATTATTCCAGTCTTTCTACTGGAATCATTTCCTATCGGGAGTGCTGAAGCAGTTGTTGAACACGGTGGAGACAATGTAATGGCATGGGCGTGTATGGCTGCCACATCAATATATCATTGAATAATGTGACCGCTGATAAAGGTAGTAGGATGAGGTCTGAAGTGTACAGAGGTATACTCTGAGACAGCGCTTCACATGACAAATGGATAAATGTAATTATATTTAAAATGTTAGTTTCTACAGTGACTTTTTAGCCCTTGAAAATGAGGAATATGTATGAAATTGGCTGTAATCCCTAAACACAATACTTTTGTTTAACCCCTTGAATTAAACTGAAAGAAACCCTTTCTTACTAGTGTGCATGTAAGAGCCAAACGTAAATGTGCAGTTCTGCACATCAAAAGGAAAACTGAAGATCTCCAGGTTGCAGGCTGAGACGAGCCGCAGCATCCTATCCCAGCGGATGTGACCTGTGTGGTTAACGTAGACGTAAGGACACGCCTGGGAAACATCGTCATCCACACTGGCAGGGTTGGCAGAGGCGAGGGAATCAGGACGCAGTATAATATTGAAGAAAAACAATGACAGAAAAGAGAAATGGTATTTAAATTAGCCCCACCAGAGAAACAAATGAGATCAAGAGAGATTCTTTGAGTCAGAATAGACATTCTGACTTAAAGACGTTGAAGTACAAGTAGAATAAATAATGACACAGTTACATAAGCGTCCCAGTGAGCAAGTGTACGCAATGGTAGTAGTAGTAGTCCATCATTATTGCACCTGTGGTTCCTCGACTGTGACAAGCCAAAATGTCTGCTGTGAAAAAGATCTGCACCAAATCATATTTGGACTTAAGGATCTTTGGCTGATCCCAGGCCAGTTAGCAGCTCTGACTCAGACAGGAGGATCTTTTTCCGATCTGTGTCAGCACCTCATGGTTGGACTTATTCACATGTGTGGTGTTGTACTTAAAGGGTTCATTTTGCTTAACTAGCGCAAAGCATGAATGTTATTATATACATAAAAAAAACACATTTATTTACTCGAAGCACTTACAACTCATAAACAATGATATCTGGAGACCAGAGCTCCTTTACGGGGAGAGAAATCTTGGTAACACCATCACACTCATCAGGGTCCCAAACCAGGAACTCATGGCGCCAGTACTGCCACAGAAATAATAATTATTAAATCTCCAACTTAACATCTAAGTATGTGAGTAGCTGTTTACAATGTCCATGTTTGTTCATATAATAGTTTTGGATCAGATTACATTACATTTATTGACTACTTACCAGTCTCAGCCACAAGAAAGTAGTGAGTATCTGTGTTTTCTCGTTCTGAAATACAGCAAACACGAGAAACTCTGCTGACTGCTTCAACTCAAACTAGGTTAAAGTTAAATCAGCATAAAACATTGTATAATAGCAGGTATGATAATAATATGTGAAAGTGCACTTAATTTGCCTGATATCCATTCTGCAGGGTACAGGAGAGGTTCCTTAAGAATTATTAAATCTGTAGTGTATTCCTTAAAGTGCTAATTAGGAAACTCACCACACCGAGGACAGCATACAGGGTGAAGGAGATGTTGGCTATGGTGGGATTGCTGAGGTTTACGGCTGGCCTGAAGGCTTGTAGGTCAAAGACCGCTTGCATGGACTCGTAGGTTGGGCCACTGTGACCCTCTTTACAATACACTTTACTGTAACACACAGACACTGAGCAGAGAGAAAGTTCATTAAAAAAAAAACTTTGCTTTTGTGCTCATTTCCTTTATGGGTTTTCAAACATTTCCTGTGATCAATTACTGGGAGAAATGAAAACTATAATGCTATAAAACAGCGGTTACCAACAAGAATATGAAATAAGCCAGAAACATTTGTAACAGTAAAAAAAATAAACATCCTTGGAGTACTTGAATATGTTCATGAAATGTGCTTGATTTAGCTGAAAGATGACTCTATTTTGAATCCTGCACACAGCAAACAGTGAAATAAGCTAAATAGACAAAAAGAGAAAAGAAATTTTCTTTGCGAAGTAAAGCTGAAACTGATGGATAAAAACCTTCACATTAATAATTACTAAAATACAATGATGCTTACCATTATTATTACAAATAAGATTAGTTGTGGAAAACCTGCTCTGCTTTAATAAATAAAGTTATGAACAAGAAAGTAGGGAATAAAAGCCTGTTACCATTACCCAACATTAAGAGTAAGCCTGCGATGAAGGCGATTCTCTGCTGAGATGGACTCATGCTGAAAGCCCCTGATGGACTAAACGTTCTCCGCCACCACGTCTTAATAATGTGCAAAGAAAAGCCCTTCTCAGACGCACACACGTACTTGTTTTTGTTCCTTAAAGGAACATTGTAATGATGAACCTTAATACTCTGGAGACTTACCCTCACCTTAACCACAACCAGCACATGCCTATTTTCAAGCAAAACAACAATCTTAAACCTGAAACAAAGACTAAGCTTTTTAACCCAATTGTTTAAATCATCAGTCTTTTATAGTCTTTTGCACACATTTGATGCGCATACAGTCACACGAAGACAATTTTTCACTGCGGAGAACAACACAAACAAATAAAGATGACTGAATTCCCCAACATGTCACTGTTAAGCTGTCAGAACCCTTTAATATGTTTTATAATGCAAACGGTCACAGAGGTAGGGATTTAAAATACAGAAATACAAAATAGAAGACTGTGGTATGTGCACTGGATCATAAAAACACTTAGGGTGGCACAGAACTTGTTTTTCACACCTTCGGTAACCATTCACCCATTTTATTTTTCAGCACCTCCACCTGTGGGAGTAAAAGTCTGTTCCATTCCCTTTTGCTGTGCACTGTGCTCATGAGCCATGCATTTATTTTTGGTTATATGCTGTTTTCAAAACCTGTGGCAGACTCTGAGCCTGATGCATAGCTTCTTAAAAATGCAGATTTCATCATAAACATACATTTTAATCAGAATTCAAATTCTCTGATTTAACAAGGAGCTCAGGATGCTTACGATAAGGACGCAGCTGATGAGGATGATTCACGACTGCTTCCATTTAGAGGTTTTCTAACTTATTACATTCTTCTGCTGCAACTTTTCTTTCTGTTTAGACTGCCATGAAAAAAAAATCCCGATTTGTTTTATGATATCCAATAATAGTCGGGTGATATGAATGAATGTCATGGTAATTTCTTTGAACTTTTCTTTTTCCAGGGTGGAATGACTGCAGAGCATGCGTCTTTAATGACTTTAAAAAAAACAAGACTTGGGTTCACAAGTTTGAATTTATTTACAATTTTCTCAAATCCACACAGGGTCAAAAATATACATACAGACTCAAATATATACACAGACACACACACACACACTCATTTGAGTCTTTTAATAAGTGGTGCTGAAAAAATGGAGTTATTTGACCACAATGACAAGAGGTATATTTAGAGGAGTAAAGATGAGGCTTTTAAACCTAAGAGCACTGCACCAACTGTCAAACATGGTGGCACTCTGGGGCTGTTTTGCTGTCAGTGGTAGTGGTGTATTGCACAAAGTGGACGGAATGATGAAGGAGGAGGACTACCTCCAAATTCTTCAAGTTCACTTCAAATCAAAAGCTAGACAGTTGAAACTTGGACACAGTTGCGTGTTCCAACAGGACAATGATCCCAAACACACATCAAAGCTGGTTTTAAAATGAATAAAGCAGAATAAAATGAAGCTTCTGTGTCAGGAAACCAACCAATTTGAACAAACTTTACCAGATCTGCCAAAAAGAGTGGTCAAATATCCAGCCAGAACTATGCCAAAAACTTGATGAAGTCTAGAAAAAATGTCTGGTCTGTTAGAAAACTGTTTCTTTTTCTGGTGATAAATAATAAAGCATGCGTCGAATGATAGTTAATGGAAGGTAGAACATTTCAGTTTGTGGGTATGATGTTAAATATTATTTGAAAACAAAAAATGGATGCAAAGGTTTTAAAAAACAGACAAGCTAGAAAGTTAAATTAGGCTGCCTTGTATGACTGTACCCAGATGATGACGATGGTAACGAAGCTGACTGTTATGAAGATGATGTAAACCATGAATAGCAGCCGGTCTATTATGAAACCTATCTGGATCCATTCCTCTGTGCTATGACTTTTTCTGTGATGCTGCTCTGCCTGAAGGCGGATGGCCTGGAGGTCCCTGCTCAGGTTCCTCAGCTCCTGCACGGCCTCGTCCTCACTCAGTGGTCCCTTCTGCTCCAGAGTCTTGCTTTCCTCTGTCACTGGAGAGGAGACCGTCATTTCTTGCCGGGGAGACAGGGGAGAAGATTATGGCAGCTCTGACAAATTTTTAAAGAACTTTCAAGAAAGTCATCCTGATCTTGTTTCCTACCTTGTGTGGCCAGATTTTGGATTACTGTGTCCTCTTTATCTCTGGGCTTTGGAGGAAGGAACACTAGTCGACCCAGGATTTGAAGAGCAAGCATTCTGATCCAATGAGGAGCTCGAGAATAGTGAGAGGAACCGTGTAGGAGGTTTGTAACGATGATGGTTTCGAGTAGACTGGCCACCATCATAGTCAGGCAAAGAGACAGGAAAACATCTGGGATAGTAATAATAATAATAATGGTAGAACAGTAATTAATGATAATATTTTACAGACAAATACTGGTCAAATCCAAGCAGAAGAATTCAAAAATGAAAAGGTCTACTCAGGGGAGTCGAGACCAGATGTAAAAAAGATCCACAAATAGTACCTTTTAAGATGGCCTATTAATTATTGAGCAGATTACTGAAATCACTATTTACAGTGACTGTAATGTCAATATTCGCTTGTCTTTTAGCTCTTTTTGCACTGATGATCACTACAGTTTGAACATGTAGTACAGTTTGTACTGGACAGGTTTGTGAAAAACTAAGTACATCTCTTGGTTCAATAACTTGTAGAACTGCCTTTACAAGAAATAATGAAGTAATTGCTTTCTGTATGGTTTTTATCATCTCTCGCATCGTTGTGGAGGAATTTTGGTTCTCTCTCCTTTATAACATGTCTTCTGTTCAGTTCAGCCACTCTGTTGTAGATTTGTTGCTTTGCCTGGGACCATTGTCCTGTTGCATGACCTGATTTTAGCCTCAAGGGGTTTTATATTGTAAGGTAAAGACCATACAATAACTACATATAGAGAACCCAATAATCAAAACGACCCCTATGAGCAAGCATTTGGCAATAGTGGGAAGGAAAAACTCCCTTTTAACAGGAACAAAGCTCCGGCAGAGCCAGGCTCAGCCATCCACTGCGACCGGTTGGGGATGAGGGGAGGGAGACAGGAGAAAAGACCTGCTTTGGAAGAGAACCAGAGATTAATCATAACTAATGATTAAATACAGAGTGGTGTATAAACACAGTTAAAAGAGGTGAATGAAAAAGAAACACCAAGTGCATCATGGGAACCCCTCCAGCAGCCTAGGCCTATTGCAGCATAACTAAAGGAGGGTTCAGGGTCACCTGATCGAGTTCTAACTATAAGCTTGATCAAAAAGGAAAGTTTTAAGCTTAATCTTAAAAACAGAGAGGGTGTCTCTTTCCTGAATCCAATGAGAGCTAGTTCCACAGAAGAGGGGCCTGAAAGCTGAAGGCTCTGCCTCCCATTCTGCTCTTTAGTATCCTAGGAACCACAAGTAAGCCAGCAGTCTAACAGTGAAGTTCTGTACTGGGGTAATACGGCACTTTGAGAGCTTTGAGATTATTCAAGGCCTTGTATGTGAAGAAGAAAGATTTTTTTTTAAATTCTGGATTTAACAGGGAGCCAATGAAGAGAAGCCAATATGGGAGAAATATGCTCTCTCTTTCTAGTCACTGTCAGTACTCTAGCTGCAGCATTCTGGATCAGCTAAAGGCTTTTCAGGGAGCTTTTAGGACAACCCGATAGTAATGAATTACAATAGTCCAGCCTAAATGTAATAAATGCATGAATTTATACCTCTGGCATGTAATTCTTGATAGAATTCTTGATTCTTGCAACTTTGCAAACCGAAGCCATGCTCTTCTTCTTGTTCTTGTCAGAGAAGAGGGTTTCTGCAAGCTGCTAAAACATCTACTTTTATAGAGGTGGCCACTGCTATTTATCCTCTTAATTCCTACGGAAGCACTTAAGGATGTACTCAGTTTTTCACAGGATTGCACAGAGTTCTGTGAAAAACTTTATTTTTCACATGGCTTTAGTTTGTAGGAGGTTTTTAAAAGTTCTTAGTAAATTTTCCAATATGTATTTTTCAAGAGAACAATACATTTTCATCATTTTCTTTCAGACATGTAGCATTAACCTGCCCAGATTATGGTAGTTATACTATTATATCTGCAGGTGGGTCAGAATAAGCAACCCTTTAGCATATGGGTAAAAGAGCCACAGAAAATATATATATGCATATATATATCAATCAAGGTAAAGTAAACTTACTTATGAGAGGTATGCCATTTCCAGTGATAGGCAGCAGGTCATTCATTATGACCAGGAAGACGGTATAGCCCAGGATGAGCGTCATCTTGAATAAGGACCGGTCAACATCACCGGGAGGCAAGATGAAGCTGAAGAGGTCCACAGAGATAAGGAAGCAGCTAGGGAGAAGGAGGTTCACTACGTACATTGTTGGCTGGCGGCGCAGTGAAAGCTGCGGCAGAGTGGACAGATTTGGAGAATTTAACTAATCTCACATATTTCTCTGTTGCTCTGATTATACATTACCTCATACACATACAGTACTTAAATGACACTTAAAATCAGACCAGTAGCATTTACAGATATAACTTGTGAAATTGTTTCTCCAGTTTAAACGTCTGACACAAAGATTGTCAATCTGTTCACTGCTGTAAGGATTTAATTAGAATCAAAATTAGTGAGGAATCATATCATGTTTGTACAACCTGGAAAGGGGACATGGTTTCTAGAGGCAGTTTATTTTCTGTGATGAATCATCTTTTTGTTATGTAATTATGTAAACTGCAGTAATTATTTAAATATGTGAAGGAAACACTAAGCAGCAGTGCTCTTGAATCCAATATTAAATGCAGTCTGTGCTCATTGCTCTTTCACACTTTTAGTTATATTTGAATTAAATGTGCTGTGTATCCTAACTTTCTATCACATATGCAAGCAATAGAGTTAAATATCTGGTAATGAAGAAAAAAACCCTCCTGTTTCTGATTACTTTCTAAAAGGCTCTGCAGTTCTCCATGTCTTCTGTTTTCCCATAGTATGAATAACTATATGGTACAATAACATTACATTTTTACAGTGTTATGCAGCTTCTTACACTGAAGCAAATTTCATCATAAAAGCCCATCGCAGTAGAGGGTAGTGTGTATTTATTTGCTGCAATTCCAGTTAATACCCATTCACCCATAGTTGCCATCACTGATTTAGAGTATTCAAAAATCATCTCTGGAGTTTGTGGCAGGTAAAGCTGCAGAGCATTACCTGCAAAGAAAATAATCAAAGATTTTGTTAGATAAAGCCATTCATATTAATTTCAATAAAATATCTTGACTGCATTCAAAACTAAACCACTCATTGCACATGATAGATTGCAATAGATCCTCATGGACTTACTTACTCTTGAGTGTGTATGAGTTGAAAGTTAAAGTGCAGTTCTGGATGTCAAATGGAAACAAATAGATGTCAAGCTTGCAGGAAGTGATGGCTCTGACAGGCTGTGAATCACTCACGATGCCAGTAGAAAACAGGTAGGTATATGGGACAAATGGAGCTATGTTTTCATCCATGCTGCAAGAAGATGAAAGACCTTAAATTTGGAAGCACAAGCAACTGTATGCATATATTATCCTTATTAAATGTTTCAAACAAAACCACCTTGATTTTTAAAGTGAACTGAAGTCAGATATCTACATGGTAGAGATAGAAAATGTATGGAGAGAGGGCTTAAACTGACTGTAACCTATGTTGATTTTCACCAGTCATAATAACCAGGTATCTGCAGATGATAGTAGATCATAAACTTGGGACAATTAGATTGCAGCCTAATATTAAGTATGACTGCTCAGTGTTGAGTTCTCTGTTTCTGTCATGGTCCTGGGACGTTTGCCCAGCATTCTGTTTTCATTTGAGATTCTTCTGTTGTTTCAGTTTTCACATGGTTTTGATTCTTGGTTCATTATAGGTTACAGGTCCTGTTATTGGTTATAGTTATTTATATTGAATCCCTGTTCCCTGTGTTGTCTTCCCCCACATCTTTGTACTCCAGTGTCTGTCCTGTCCCTCTTAGTCTAAGTTTCTTGCCTCATGTGTTTTTGTATTCAGTTTTATTCCCAGTGTTGTGACTAGTCTGCGTCTCTGTCCTGTGCCTGCTGGTTTCCTGTTTTATTTTGGCAGTTCCTTGTCCTGTGTGCTTTGTGTTTAGTTTTGCATCCTGTGTCTTGTTTAGTGTGTTTTGTTCACCTGCTCTCCCCAGATGTTTTTACTTCCCTCATTATCCCTCACTGTTCATATTGTTTGCGTTCTCCCTTGTTCCTCGTTGCGTCCTCGTCAGTGTACCTATACCTTATATAACTATACCTTTGCACTTCCACTCACATGCAATTTCTCCATTTTCCATACTTTGCTACTTAGTAGCCCCTTTTGGCTAATAATGCTTCAGGACTAGTTCTCAAGATCATATAAACATAAAAAGAAACTGATTTTAATCTTTGAATTGTTGAAGATGGGACTTACAATTCATTGATTACAATATCTGGTACCCAGAGATTTGCTCTCGGAACTGAAATCAGTGCAGTACCGCACTCTTCTGGGTCCCACTTGGTAAATTCATTTCCCCAGTTCTGCAACACAAATCATGCTGATATAAACATGCACACAACAGAACAGATACACTTTAAAACCCGGACAGTTATCATTTTAAACTTCAGATGTTTCCATTTGAAGAGACACACCAAAAACTAAACAGTTGGGCACTGTCTTCTTTCTTTTTAACAAAACACTTTTAAGTCACTAGTGTATTAGGCCGTTGCTGAAAAGATTTCAAGTACAAAACTAAATGTGATCTAAAAAAAAAATCATGTCTTTTTCTGATTCTCAAGCAAAGGATAGAGAGCAACAGTTTTATCATTACTCGAAAGTTTACTGTGAAGAAACTACTTACCAAACCTTCCCACAGAAATGTTGTGAGGAGTTGCTCTTTCTCGTCCTGAAAAAGAGCAAAGATTAATTTGCATCCGTTTCTTAAGACATTTTCTTTCATGGAAAAATTTTCTTTGACCATCTTAAGCTAAGTCAAGAGTGCTGCAACCCTCTTAAAACCCACAAAATCCCATGCCCTCCCACACCCACCAACCCACACCCACACCCGTGCTAGAAGCCTGTCTTTACTCTCAACAAAATACAAGAGACAGTGATTTTCTTTCCTTGAAAATTTGACAGAAAAAAAAACCTAAACAACACAGGCTGTTGGCTATAAATTGCTAATACTACCCAGTCATATGTAAGGTGCTAATGTTAATATGTGACCCAGTTCCCACTGGAACACAAACTTCAATGCAGTAAATTTAGGTCAGAGTAATGAGTAATATCATAAACTAACCACCTCCAATTACCATTTTATTCACTTTTTATATAAATAGATACATTTATATAAAAAGTGAATAAAAATATGTAACTATGCATACTTGTGAGTAATTTCAAACTGAATTTCTGTTATTACTGTGGCCCCCCCTGCAGTACCTTCGCGGCCCACCAGGGGGCTGCAGCCCACACTTTGGGAACCACTGCTGTACAGTATGCAGAACAGCAGGCAGGTATACGTATGATCTAATACTGATTTGTTTTTAAGTTAATAAAGGGGTTATTTACCACTCCCAAGATGGCAAACACGGTTAGGTAAATGCTGACGTTAGTGATGGTTGTTATATTCACAACAGGCCGAATGGTGCTCAGGTTGAAGACTGGATTAAGAGCCTCCAGCAGTGAAACTGTATCAGGCTTAGAGCAGTGCAGCATGGTGGAGCTGCACTGAGCTGCAAAGGAAGGAAGAAACAAGTCCTTGTGATTTGTAAAGGTGACTTCACATCGGCTTCACCATCTAGCAGCAAAAATGTTCTTTTTCTCTAACTGCATGAATGCTCACAATTAAATCTTTATCAAACCTTCAGTTACCCACTAAAAGGATTCATCTGAAATGGAGAACCCTAACCCTCAACCTAAATGTATGAATGTATGAGTATGGTTTGGAAGTACAATAACAACAGCTGATTAATATCACAATAAAACTCCCAGATGACTATTTACGTAAAGGTAATCACAGTTTGTATTACCAGATTTCTGAAAATGTATGTTTGAATATACAAGTGAGGCTAAGGATCTAAACTTGACTTTAACAGAGGAGATTTTGAATATCTGTTTTAACCCATCAGTAAAAATGTATAAAATGTAGACAGGAATGAAACTAGACAGCTTGGTGGATGACATTATTGCATAATACTTAGAAGATTGGCAAAGTTAAATGTCAGCGTGACTTATGCTGACAAAGTGAACAAGTTGAGTCAAGTGCAAAGAACCTGGATTATAAAATAAAAAAGCTAAATTCCTCAAAGTGCTTGGCACAAAATCCTTTATCCTTTAATGGGTGTGAAAATCTGAGCCTTTGAAATCAGTTTTACAGCTAAGAATTTGAACAGGTGTGATATAATTTTGTAATATTTAATAAGATGTCTAGAGACACTGCAGATCACATGACATAATTGGTGTAATACAAATGATAGCTCACTTCTCCATTCATGAGCACATACACAGTTTGATGAATTATTACAATGCATTATTTGCATGTTTGTGTACTATGTTGCTCAAAAAAAATTAAAGGAACACTTTTTAATCAGAGTATAGGATCAAGTCAGTTAAACTTCTGGGATATTGATGTGGACAGTTCAGTAGCAGAGGGGGTTGTTAATCAGTTTCAGCTGCTTTGGTGTTAATGAAATTAACAACAGGTGCACTAGAGGGGCAACAATGTGACAACCCCCAAAACAGGACTGGTTTTACAGGTGGAGGCCACTGTCATATTTTTTCCCCCTCATCTTTCTGACTATTTTTTCACTAGTTTTGCATTTGGCTAGGGTCAATGTCACTACTGATAGCATGAGGTGATACCTGGACCCTACAGAGGTTACACAGGTAGTCCAACTCCTCCAGGATGGCACATTTATACCTGTCATTATCAGAAAGTTTTCTTTGTCTCCTAGCACAGTCTCAAGAGCATGGAGGAGATTCCAGGAGGCAGGCAATTACTCTAAGAGAGCTGGACAGGGCCGTAGAAGGTTCTTAACCCATCAACAGGATCGGGTATCTGCTCCTTCATGTAAGGAAGAACAGGATGAGCACTACTAGAACCCTAAAAAATAACCTCCAGCAGGCCACTGTCTCTGACCAAACAATCAGGAACAGACTTCATGAGGGTGGCCCAATGTCATCTAGTGGGCCCTGTATTCACTGCCAGGCACCATGGAACCCAAGTGGCCAGAATTGGCAGGTCCACCACTGGTGCCCTGTGCTTTTCACAGATGAGAGCAGGTTCATCCTGAGCACATGTGGCAGACATGAAAGGGTCCGGAGAAGCTATGGAGAATGTTATGCTGCCTGTAACATCGTTCAGCATGACCAGTTTGGTAGTGGGTCAGCGATGGTCTGGGCAGGCATTTCTGTGGAGGGATGCACAGACCTCTACAGGCTAGGCATCAGCACCCTGACTGCCATTAGGTATTGGGCTGACATCCTTGTACTAATTGTCAGACCCTACGCTGGTACAGTGGTTCCTGGGTTCCTCCTGGTGTACAACAATGCCTGGCCTTATGTGACGAGAATATGCAGGCGGTTCCTGGAGGATGAAGGAATTGATAGTGCCCCCCACGCTTGCCTAACCTAAATCAAATAGAACACCTCTGGAACATTATGTTTGGGTTCATCTGACGCTGCCAGGTTGCACCTCCAACTGTCCAGGAGCTCAGTGATGCCCTGGACCAGATCTGGGAGGAGATCCCCCAGGACACCATCGATCATCTCATTAGGAGCATGCCCTGATTTTGCAAGGCATGCATGCAAACATGTGGGGGCCATACAAACTGCTCAGTACCATTTTGAGTTTCTGCAATGACATTTCAGCATTATGGACAAGCCTGCAGCATCATTTATTCACTTTGATTTTTGGGGTGTCTTTGAATTCAGCCCTCTGTACGGTGATAATTTTAATTTCCATCAAACAATGTGGCATCCTTTCATTCCTAGCACATTTCCCAGTCCATACCAGTATAGATATCCAACATGATTTTTTTCCCAATAAGAGCCAATGTGTTTTCAAAGTGTTCCTTTAATTTTTTTGAGCAGCGTATTTAGTTTTCTGGATAGGTAACCATTTTGTATGAGAAGTGTGTGAAAATCACCTCATAAAAATTCAGCAGATTCAAGGCAGATTCAATAGCATAAGAGATGTATATAAATGTGTATTACTACACTATAGAAGCTGTACTTACCATGCACGAGCAGAGACATGAAGATGATTAGAACCTTAGAAGGCCTGACTTTCGGCGTGCAGCACTAAAAACATTAACATCGTGTCAAAAGCGGTTCTTAGTCTGGGTGGTATGCTACTTGTGAAGGCTGCCTGTAAAGCTGTCTTCATAGATTTTTATGTCATTATCTGGATTTGTTTTTCAGTCAATATATTTAAAAATATTTATTTTTATTTTTTTTACACTTTAAGTGTAGGTACTTTTAAAGCATATACATTTAGAGGTAAGTTAATTTAAAAACTAGGCTTCAAAACCCTGATACTCACAAAGTCCCAACAGCAGGAAAAAATTATATGACACCAAAATATGGAATAACAATTTCTTTATTTAAGACAAAACAGGAAAAGGGGTGTTTTTAACTTTTAATGTAACAAATGCAACACTGTCTTTTCCAGTCTTAAAAACAGCTTGAATATACTATGGTCCAAGGCTCCGCCCTGAAATAACATAAGGTTTGGCAACCATTTCTACCATATTTTACCAATGTTTTCATTTCTTTTTATGAAAAACCAATCTTTTTCTCATTTTTGAGTGTTGAGCACTTCTGTGATTGTATAATATGCACTCAAAATTAATAAAAATATTTGAAAAATAATTCTTATGCATCTACCCATGTCAGAAACTTAAGGACTGTTTTTAAAGTTTAATCCTAAACCTACAAACCAAATTATTATTCTGGGGAACCATTGGTGGTGATAATTATATTTTCTAAATATATTACTGTAGTTTGGTATCATTTAGCATATTTCAAACTTTTCGTTCATGACCCCCCCCCCAAGAAACATGGAAATACTCGAGACATTTATCATCAAATCTAAAAAGATGTCAAAAACTGTATGAAACTTTTTAACAATTTTATTATGTATACATTGTTTTCCTCCATTTTAAAATTGCACAGTAACACAGAAGGGTTAAGATTAGTTCTTTGTTAATTTAGAAAAGCTAATTTAAAGATGAGTACGATAATATGACTATTCATTACCATAAACAGGTTAGAAAAAATTGTATGTGCTCCAAGACAGCATTTTTTCAAACCCTCTAAAACAATTACAAAATATTGGTCAAAATGCAGCAAACAATCAAGCCACTAGCATAAATGGAGACCTTTAAAACAGAGAGCAGTTGTCTATGAGCGATTGTATGAGTTCACCCAGATAATGATGATGGTAATGAAGCTGACAGTAATGAAGAGGATGTAGAGGCCAAACAGCAGGCGGTCTATGATGAAACCCACCTGGACCCAGTCCTCTGAGCTTTCGCTCCCGTTGAGCTGCTGCTCCACCTGAAGGCGGACAGCCTGGAGATCCTTGCCCAGTTTCCTTAGCTCCTGCACAGCCCTGTCCTCCACTGTTTTCCCCTTTGTCTCTTGAGGGCTGCTATAAGCTTCAATATTTGCCACAACAGTCCTGGTCATAAGGTCTATTTCTAAGCAAAGTCAAGACAAAGATTTATATTTTTTGATTCAGCTCTTCAGTGTGATTTATTTTTTTCTTTTGCAACTTTTCATGACAGAATACAGGGGTTGGACAATGAAACTGAAACACCTGTCATTTTAGTGTGGGAGGTTTCATGGCCAGCCTGGTGGCCAATCTTCATTAATTGCACATTGCACCAGTAAGAGCAGAGTGTGAAGGTTCAGTTAGCAGGGTAAGAGCACAGTTTTGCTCAAAATATTGCAATGCACACAACATTATGGGTGACATACCAGAATTCAAAAGAGAACAAATTGTTGGTGCACATCTTGCTGGCGCATCTGTGACCAAGACAGCAAGTCTTTGTGCTGTATCAAGAGCCACGGTATCCAGGGTAATGTCAGCATACCACCAAGAAGGACGAACCACATCCAACGGGATTAACTGTGGATGCAAGAGGAAGCTGTCTGAAAGGGATGTTCGGGTGCTAACCCGGATTGTATCCAAAAAACATAAAACCACAGCTGCCCAAATCACGGCAGAATTAAATGTGCACCTCAACTCTCCTGTTTCCACCAAAACTGTCCATCGGGAGCTCCACAGGGTCAATATACACGGCCGGGCTGCTATAGCCAAACCTTTGGTCACTCGTGCCAGTGCCAAACGTCGGTTTCAATGGTGCAAGGAGCGCAAATCTTGGGCTTTGGACAATGTGAAACATGTATTGTTCTCTGATGAGTCCACCTTTACTGTTTTCCCCACATCCGGGAGAGTTACGTTGTGGAGAAGCCCCAAAGAAGAGTACCACCCAGACTGTTGCAAGCCCGGAGTGAAGCATGTGGGTGGATCAGTGATGGTTTGGGCTGCCATATCATGGCATTCCCTCGGCCCAATACTTGTGCTAGTTGGGCGCGTCACTGCCAAGGAATGGACTACTGAACCATTCTGGAGGACCATATGCATCCAATGGTTCAAACATTGTATCCTGAAGGCAGTGCCGTGTATCAGGATGACAGTGCACCAATACACACAGCAAGACTGGTGAAAGATTGGTTTGATGAACATGAAAGTGAAGTTCAACATCTCCCATGGCCTGCACAGTCACCAGATCTAAATATTATTGAGCCACTTTGGGATGTTTTGGAGGAGCGAGTCAGGAAACGTTTTCCTCCACCAGTATCACGTCGTGACCTGCCCACTATCCTGCAAGAAGAATGGCTTAAAATCCCTCTGACCACTGTGCATGACTTGTATATGTCATTCCCAAGACGAATTGATGCTGTATTGACTGCAAAAGGAGGCCCTACACCATACTAATAAATTATTGTGGTCTAAAACCAGATGTTTCAGTTTCATTGTCCAACCCCTGTAAATTATTTCAACCTACTCTGTAAATTCTGTTATTTCTGTAATCCTGCATTTCTTCATGCAACTTATATTTAAACACTGCAAAGCTACTTATAAAGAACATACCTGAAGCTCTTGGTTTCTTTTTCAATGGTGGCATGCAAACAAGGAAGCCCAAAAATTGCAGAACGAGGACTTGGATCCAGCGAGGGACGGGAGGGAAGTCAGCAGACCCACACAGCAGGCTGGTGACGAGGATGGTTTCCAGTAGACTGGCCACCATCAGAGTCAGGCAGATAGAGAAGAACACATCTAGAGAGAGACAAAGGCACGTGTGCACTGAGACCCAGAAACAATAAAATTTGACAGTGTCACAATCTAATTGATTGAATGTGCCTATCAAGATTTACTAACCTATTAAAAGTCAAATTTAAGATTTCAAGAATTTTATCACTGTATCCCAAATGTCCATGAGCCTAAGAGCATTAAATGCTGTCAACATGACCTGTTACACGTAAGGTTGATGTATTTTTCTCTTGCTAGAATGCTGCCAGTCCAATTTGAATTCAAACACAATTGTAACAGGCTTTAAGAAATCCCTACAGACTTTTTGTTGAGTGTTACTCACTTATGAGGGGTATGGTGTTTCCAGTGACAGGCAACAGGTCATTCATGATGAGCAGAAAGACGGTGTAGCCGAGGATGAGGGTCATCTTGAAGGAAGACCTGTCGACGCTCTGTAGAGGTAGCAGGAAGCTGAAGAGGTCCACTGTGATGAGAAAGGAGCTGGGGATCAGGAGGTTCACCACATACATAGCTGGCCGGCGCCTCACTCTGATCTGTACAAGAACAGAAAACTTGGTCAGGTATCTTTCTGCTGTGAAATACTGTACTGACCTGCTGGACCATGTGTCGGCGCAATTTGGGATTTTAGGCATGTTGGATTTATGTAGAGCAGTCTTTATGGAAAAATTAGGAAATAAGACATGTGAAACAGACCGGCTTGTTTTGAAACCAAGTTATTGGTGCAAGTTTATTGGCTTTTGCAATCCACCTACATGAAATTCAAGCTTATCATAATAAAAGCCAGTATTATTATGATTGTCGTGTTTCTGGGCGGTGATATCCAGTAGTTCCCATTCACCCATGGTGGCCATCACACTCTTGGAGATCTGTGTAATATTTTCTGCAGATCTTCCAAGAAAAATCTTTAGATCAAACGCTGCACCGAGAAGAAAAGTAGAGAGGAAAATGCTGAGTTAAAGCTGAGCTCACTAAAGGGCCACATTTAATGTAAAGAGAGATCAGTCTCAGTCTTTGGGGAGTTTTTCTTAATTAATAATAAACTTATAGTCAAATAAATCAAATAAATTAAAAGTATTTGGAAAAAATATTCTCTTACCATAGTGCAAGTAGGAGTTGAAGGTAAAAGTGCAGTTTTGTATGTCAAAGGGGAAGGTGTAGATATTGAGGTTACATGAACTGACAACTCTGACTGGCTCAGAGTCCTCCACCTTACCGTCACTGTACAGGTACAGATAGGGAATAGGGGGTGCTTTGTTTTCCTCCATACTGCAAGACCAGAACAAATAGAGAATTTATGTGTGAAATGAAAACATGGCATCTTTAACCTGCTTGAACACTTATTAAGGACTACAGTGTCCAGCAGTAAAGAAATTATAGAGCTATAAAAACAATGAAGACTTGTTCTTCTTATTTATTCATTTTTAAAAGATTTACAGGTATGTGTAATAAAAACTACTGAGAGACAAACAAACGCATTAGGAAACAAAGACAATATATTAAATATATATACTATTAATAATAGGAAAAATAATTTTTTGGGAGACTTGAATCCATACATTATGATCACCAGATGCCAACAAAAACCAGCATGTGTATGCTCTGAGATGCACAGACGTGATTAATATGCTACTTACAATTCATTGATTACAATATCTGGAATCCACAGTTGGTTTTTGGGAAGAGATATTAAGTTGGTACCACACTGAAGTGGGTCCCAACTGATGAACTCATTCATCCACCACTGAAACACCAAAATTGATGTCAGTGCACAGAGTATGTAAAGTAATAATCACATTTTTAAATTTAAGGAACCCTCAGTTATTCCTGAATCACAGATAGACAGATGGAGAGGGATTATTGCAATACTTACATATTGTACCCAAATGTAAGTGATCAAGAATTGTGCCTTTTCATCCTGAAAGACAAGAGATATGTCAGAGGTAGTACACCCTGGAAAGCTCACCAGGTCCAACACATGGAGAGAGACAACCATTCACACTCACATTCATGCTTATGGCCACGTTGTAAAGCATACATAACATTTATTTATAAAAACATAAAGCTTTTCTCTAAGTAATTTGCCGACACTTGAAGAGTTTTAGCAAGCAGTGACGCAACATAGTGCAGTCTGTATATACACTCATTACATTGGATATCAAGCTCATCTTCTGGCAGGTGGACATACCACTCCTAGAATCCCATACAGAGTGAAGTACATGCTGACATTGGTGCATGTTGTCATTTTCTGGACAGGCCGAACATCGCTCATTTGAAAGACTGGAGACAGAGCCTCCAGCAGGGCGGGTTGTGTTGGCTGAGAGCAGTTTATCATGTAAATTCTGCAGAGAGCTGATGAGACAGTCACATAATATTAAGTGTAATTATGCTGCAGTGTTTGGCCTGCAAAAGGATTTTCAAAATAACACAAATTCAACATTCATCTCATATGTCATAGAAATCATTTGGAATTTAATGAATCTGTATTTTCAGTTTACAGCTTGGTACAGAAGAATTTAAACATTCTCTTATGTTCCTTTTTCTCTGTTACACAGTCACCGCTCAGTAGATACTGAACCTTTACTTTTTGCTAACCTGTTGCTGAAGCTGAAACTCAACTACTCATATTGTGCTTAACAAAATGCTTACCTGGCACGAGGATACTGAAGAAAACAATCAGTGTGGAGCTGACTGATGGAAGGAGCCCCTAGAATTAAGAGGAAGTACAATCAAGAGGATTGACAGATAAATAACAATAAAATGTTAAAGTCAAGTAATAGAGAGAAACCATTACTGGTTTGCATTAATGCACTAATGGTTGCATTAATGGTGCTGTAACCTCAGGAGTAACACAACATAAAGACTATGTAGGTGAAAACACCTTACCATGATGTTGAGAGTGAAATTGTTTTATTCCAGCTCTTTTCAAAACTGTTTCTTTAGTGTACTAAAGAATAATCATCTCCTTAAAATATTGTCGCATTCAAAAATCAACTGTAGCAGTCAGCAACAGTGCAAAAGTGTGTCTGCTGCTCATCTGGGAAACTAACCCTTACTAGACTAAAGTCAACCTTCGTGGCTGTGATATACATATTGTCAACAAAATGCGATGTGGACAAACCCCTGGAAAATGATGTGGTGCATGGAAAACTGGAGGCAGGGCAGCTGCTTTGCCTGTAGGTGTTTTCATTCAAAGTGCAGATAAACCACAGCTCGTGCGATGTACCTCAGTGTGTGACTCGCATATGGTGAAGATCGACCACAGCAGGGTCAGTGTCACACCTGTTGATCGCAGGCAAATGGACGGTTGATGCTGTGTGAGAAACAGGTTTACTCCTCCCAGCGAACCTTTTTCCTTTTTCAACAATTCTGCAAAGAAGAGTGGACCAAAAATTCCTCCGCAGCGATGTGAAAAACTGATTGCCAGTCATCACAAATGCTTGACTGCAGTTCTTGCTGCCAAGGGTTGCTGAACCAGTGAGTAGGTTTAGGGGACAATTAATTTCCCCCCCCCTAAGATATTGTAACAAGAATAGCAACAACAAAAATAAATCAGGAAGGGGGCAAATACTTGTTCACGGCACTGTAATTGCTGCTGTTCAGGACTTAACTTTAACTTTAACTTTAAATCTACAAGCCTCCCAGTGTGAACTATTTAAAACTAAATTTGTAAAAAATTATTATTTGATGCTCTACTTCGGTTACTTTAGTTTTTATTGTTTAGAAATGTCTAGTTTTAGTTACATTTTTAATGCTCCCCTTTACAGTGACGTTTTAGTTAGTTTTTTAAAAAATTATTTATAATGTGGGGGTAGCCTCTCGCCCTATGTCAGCTGGGATAGGCTCCAGCCCCCCTGCGACCCTGAACAGGATAAGCGGAAGAGGATAGATGCACGGATGGATGGATGTGGGGTTATTTGCTAGGAGACAGATATAGATGCTAAGATCTTTGTTGGGAGAAATGGGTACATCAGAGGGACAGCTCAGGTTGGATGGAGACAAAATTAGAGAGGGAAGACTGAGTCGCTCGCTCTCCATTCATTTCCACGGAGCTTTCGCGATGAGGCGACAATCGCTTGCCCTCCTCCAGCTAAGCGACCGGCGACATTCGTGCATGTGAAATTTCGAGCTCGTACACGTAGACGTGCACCGGGCGGGGCGACACAACAAAGTTGAAAAACGTTCTACTTTTGTCGCTGTCGCGTGGCACTAAACCAATCAGCGAGGGTTTCATTGACTGACCAATGAGCGGAGAGTATGCCACACGCTGCACTCTGCAACCACTTTCAGCAAGAAGGAAAGTATCATTTTAGCTGTGTTTGACTTTACAATATTATATAACAGTTCACGCAGTGATTATCGAGTTACACACAAAAGGCAGCCACATGGAAACTTGTTGGCGCCAGGCTGACCTTGAACAGAAAGATAGAGAGGACTTTTGTGATAATATAGGATGAACCCAAGGTTGTCTTTTTCTTTTATAGAGGAGACTTAACAGCAAGATTTCTGTCAGTTCCAGTAAAATCTTCTAACTCCTCATGTTTACTGCCGTGTCTAACACGGACTGCTTTGAAAATGTCAAAATCCCTCCAATTACATAACCAATCACATTTCTTGGAGACGAGTGACGTGAGAGCGCGATTCGCAATGCTGCCGTCGCTATCACGTCCCGTGTGTTCGGTTTCATCCCAGTGGCGATGCGGTCCATTTGTTGCTGTCGTTTGTCGCTCCCCGTGTGTCGAGGCCCTTAAGTGTTTCACCGGTTCACTGGAACCGACACCAGCACTGGCACGAGCACCGGCACCTCGGCGGTGGAAAAGTAGCAAGAGAAGATTCATGGATGTAGTGAAAGAGGACATGCAGAGGGGTTGGTGTAACAGAGGACGATGCTAGGGATAGAGAGGGTGAGATGGAGGTGGATGTGTCAGCTAAAAGGAGCAGCCGAAAGCAGTTTTTTTAAACACAATATCATCTGAGACAGTAATAACAGGGTGTGTTTATTCTTTTTTCCACTTACAAAAATAACATAACAGAAAATTGAGTCATGAATATTCATTAATATATATTCTTGAAAATGTTTGGTTTTACTCTTTGAAAAAAGACCCAGGTTTATTGTAATACAATGCAATATATACACCGCTGTTCAACAACAATGCATTCGACAGAAGAAACAATATCATCATTTACAATTATATTATCTCATTTACAAAATCAGTTAATTGTAAATAAGTAGATAGCAAAGCGTGACTCTTACACACCTTCATGTCATATTTCCTCATGCAAGTAGACAATTTTGACTTATGTAATTTGTTTGTAACAAACAAACTTGTAACAGTATATACTCACATAACAAGTAACAAATAGACTTCTTTTATTTTTTTTTGCTTGTACAGAATTTATTAATTGTATACGTCTTTTTGGACATACAGTACCAGCCAAAAGTTTGGACACACTTTCGACTGGTACTGTAAATATGTGTTAAAGGAAGAAATACAATAAAACAAAAAGAAGTAAACTCATCTTGTACACACGCCTTTTATGCATCCCTCACAATGTTTGGGCTCATGGGGACTATTGACGTCAAAGCTTCTGAAATGTCGCTTCCTTGCACCAAGGTTTTTGTGGTAGCACTTCTGTTTTATTTTCTCCACCAGATTCTCCATGAGGATGTGGACGTTGTCCGATTCAACGCTGGGCTTCTCCATTGGAGCGTCGGAGCACATCTTGCAGTTCTGACGTAACGGCCTCACTTTGACGGTGCCCTGCCCGTTTCTCAGGCACATGTGGAAGATCACCTTCACCTTGTTGGAAGGCCATTCTCTTCTGCATGTGGAACATTTGAACCTTGAAATTAAAAAGAGTTACTTAATTAGAGGAAAAATTCTCAAGGAATTATGTCATTACTTTCAATATGACTTTTACCTTGCATTAAAGGAAGGATTTATTTAGCAAGTTGGCAACCATAGAAAGAAGTGAAAAAACAAACAAACAAAAAACCAACAAACATTTGTGGCACACTCCAGTTTACACAATAAAACCTTCTTATATTCAAGTGTTGCTAGTCTAAAATCTATGTTTTTTGTTTTTTTTTGGGTGAAATTCTTTTCTCCTATCACTCAAACTCTGGAATATCCTAAATTCTTATTGTACTGGACATGGAATTAACTAAAACTCCTATCTTTAATACTGTAACTGACATGCACATTGACATAATGCAACTACAATACAGTACATATTAACCTATTAAATATAGTTATCCAGTTATCCAGCACACTGACCTTGCACCTGTGTTCCTGATGTACTGCTTCCAGTCCACGTTTGGCTTGTCAGGCTCAATATTTTCATCATACTCTAAATGCCACGAGTCTCCTCGTTTAAGACTCTGTGCTTTAATCCGAAAGATACGTGTCCATTCTGGTGGCAGCATCTTTTCAGCTAAGGTGGTGGTTGAAGATGAAAGAAAACTCTTAACAGCTGATCTGTGCAGTAAACAGACAGCTAGTGACTCATCCTCAAGCTGAGAACTCTGACTGTGGCTCTACCAGCAGAGCTTGTGGGTAAAACAAAACTTACAGCTGCAACAGAGGCTACCTAAAGTTTCAGTTATAGTTGTATACAATCGATGCTGGATGGTGGACCAGAAGACTGAAAGAAATGAAACCGAAAACGTTTTCCTGTAAGCAACACTGACACCCTCTGGTGCCATGTTGCCCTCCATGAACATGCCGGGTATCCACGGATATAAAACATAACTGAAACTTAAGGAAGTCTGTTTTGCAGTTGTAACTTTTGTTTTCCTCTCTGTTGGTCTCTGCAGGAGAACCAGGAGAATGATGAGTCATTCTCACCAGCTGTTTTTTTACTTCACAGATCAGCTGTTAGAGTTTGCATTCTTCTTCAGCCACAAGTCGCCACTTTAACTGAAAGAATGTTGCCACCAGAATGGACAGAAATCTTTCAGATGAAAGCGCAGGACCTTAAACAAGGAGACTCTTGGAAATTAGAGTATGATGAAAATATTGAGCCTAAGAACTCAAACATGGACTGGAAGGAGTACATCAGGAACACAAGTGCAAGGTCAGTGTGCTGAGCAACTGTTAATTACCGCAGTTGATTTGTATATAGAGTATGTAAAATATAGTACATTCATGTTAGGTTATAGATATTATACTTACATTATCTTGATTAATGTGCATGGTGATTACAACAGATTTGAGGACTGGAAGAGAGAACATTCTAGTTTTATTATGTAAGCTGGAACAGTTCCTTTCACTTCCTTGTGCTTCATGTTTCAAATTTACATTATTACACTGTTAGCCAGATAATCAATTATTTGGTTTACTCTAATAAATCTAAACCTACAGTACATATCTTTATTATAATTTCCTCCATTTCCCTCTCAAACATGCATTGTATTACTTTGGTGGCACTTCAGTGTAACATTGTAATCAACATCCATAGGTCATGTTTGGGTATTTTCATCTATCCATCTAAGCAGCTATTGAATATTATATATTATATCAGCAAATATGAAAACCACAAGCTTCTGCACTTTGAATTATGTTTGACTTTCACAATTCAGTTGTAAATTTTAATAGATTTTGAGCATCATGTCAATCACACATTCACGAGTCAGAGAGCACACAGTTAGCCATAATTAGCCCGATCATATCGGCTTCCACTGTCCGTAAACGTGTTTGATTCCACTCAGTCTCCCCATTAACTGCAGCGGTATTTCTAAGTGCAACACATACAACAGCTACCAGGCTAGGCTATATGGGAATCATGACTTTAGTGTAAGTTTGAGAGGTTAAATGGACAGTTCTGACTTTTTAAAGTTAAAATTTAAACTCATGATATGAGATTAAGCATGACATGAAAAGATGCAATCCTTTTGGAATTTCTACACTAATTTTTGAGTAATGCTCTTTTCTTTTTCTTTCTTTTTTTTTATTTCAAGGTTCAAATGTTCCGTGTGCCGAAGACAATGGCCTTCCAACAGGGTGATGGTGATCTTCCACATGTGCCTGAGAAATGGGCAGGGCACCGTCAAAGTGAGGCTGTTACGTCAGAACTGCAAGATGTGCTCCGACGCTCCAATGGAGAAGCCCAGAGTCGACTCTGACAACATCCACATCCTCATGGAGAAACTGGTGGAGAAAATAAAACAGAAGTGCTACCATGAAAACCTCGACGAAGTCAACCGAAAATTCAAAAGCCTTGAAGTCAAAAGTCCCCATGAGCCCAAACATTGTGAGGGGTGCATTAAAGGCGTGTGTACAAACAATCAATAGTAATATCTATCCTAGTGGTTTCAGTTATGATGTTTGCCTAACATAATAATGCTAAAGTTTATGTTCAGTCATGACTTCAAAGCTTTAATAAGCTGAAATGTATACAGTTCACAAATTTTGCACAAGCAAGTCTGCTAAGTCTGTTATTATTATATATTCATTATATGGTTGTGATCATTTAAGTCAAAATTGTCTACTTTCATCAATAAATATGACATGAAGGTCTTCTGTTGAAGTCTTCTGAGTGGACAGCAATTTATTTATTGATTTTTCTCTTCAATAAAGTAAGCTAAATGTCATATGAATTATGGTATGCATCCTGAATTTTGGCAGATACATTGCTTTACACTAAGCCTGGGTCTTTCTTTCAGAAAATAAAACCAAGATTGTTTTAGAAAAAAATATATACAAAGATATTATTATTATCACTGTTATTATTATTATCATTATTATCAATGATAATTATTTATATTTTTATTGTTGTTTAATGAAAAATCATGATCACATTCATGAACATCAATAATTCAATTTTCTGTGCCATTACTCTTCCAACTGTATTATATGGAGTGTTTTCACTTGTGAAGCTAATCCAAATTCTATAGGATTGCAGTACTGCAGTACAAACGTGCATAATGAAATAAAAAAAAAGATGTACAAATACATTGTCTTATACATCTTGGGGTATTATAGTTAACTAGAACTAAATATAGAAAAAATATTAATGAACAGAAACAAAAATAAATTAAGATCTTCTTTTAAACTAACTGATGACATTATGTACTTAAAAACAAAAAGAAAGATGAAATAAAATTCTTAAAGTGATGCAGTTCAATTTAGTTTCTGCAAATTTGGCCAAATTCTGATCTTTTTAAATCTTGCCCCATATTATAAATAATAATAAAAAACATAAAACACAAAACAAAACAAAATTTATTTACACTCAACTGAGACAAATGAAAACAAAAATATTATTATTATTATTTTCTCTCACCCCCTGTTGGTATGAAGTCTTCTAAATAATGAGCAACTGAAATGAATGCACTGAGTTTACTCTCTGTGGCTTTTTGATACAACCTCTTTAGTATAAATGAGTAAAAATTCAAATTAATGTAGATTCTGATGCAGATAATGCACATAATGGCACAATGTAGATGGCATAGGTTTCCCTGAATGTGATCTAATAAAAATAATTTTATGTGAAAAATACCTTACATTTTTTTTTAAGTTTTATGAATTAAAACTTTTAAATCATAGCAAAAAAATGTGTCAGTATCTGTATACTGTCAGAGGAGGGGATTGTTCTTTAAAGCCAAATTTGCTCACACCTTATCAGTTTTGTGCTTATTTTGTCAGGTGAATGGAGCCAAAGGAAGCGCAATCTGATGTGCATATAGTCTCCGTGGACCATATAGCTCAAATCATGGCTAGAACATGATGACGCCTTGGTCCTATCCAGAGCCTAAAGACAGCTTTGCAGACCGCTGTCTACATGTTGTAGCTGTTTACTATCACTAGGGGCCAGTGTCCCCCGAAAAACGACTTGAGAGCTTGTGTTATTGTTGATCATTCAGCCAGCCGCGGAGAAGAGCGGAATTATACAACACTATATATATATATTTTGTATGGAACAACAACAACTTCTTCATTTGTACTCACTGTTTACATGTACTGCCATCATCTTGGATTACTAACTCGGGGTATGTTGGGCTGCGCCGACTTCTTCCGAGTGGGAAATACGAGTTCCAGAAAAAAAGTTCCGACTAGGAACTCGGAAATTCCGACTTCCGTCTTAATTTGGAAATGACCACTTATAAATAGCTGAACTGAAATCGAGTGTTACAGTGAAAAGTGTCTACTGAAGCCACTTTTAATACTTTTTTTTGGATCATCTTTGATGCAACGACATAATAAAAAACAAAAAGGTGCTTGAGCAGTACCCTTATTTTTAAACAGGAAACAAGGAAAGACATCGCCATGGTTACGGGTAGCCTAACTTCATTAGTTTCCTAACAACCACCTCTATTTGCTCTATATCGTAGCTGGAGTACTCACACGCCATGGAGGGCTCTGATACATACCTCATACGGCCAAGTCATCAGCACAAGTGAGTTGGCCCGTGTGGTTAAACACGCTTTTTTTCCACGCAAGTAAAGATTAGCTTATCTTTTTAGCCAGCTATTTTGCGGTTAAATGTTTTTATTATCATTATTATTATTTTACCGTTTCAATTGTATGTAACATTAAACTTGTCGTGTCACCGTCAATCTAGGTAATGTGATTACATAATTTTTAACCGACGTTAGTTTGTTACATTGAACTCCAGTTGTCTATTCTGTACAATGCAAACGTACTCAGGCATTTCAGTGTCAGCAATTTTTAGGCATTCAATTACAAGATACACTACAATGGGTAAATAAGATTTAAAAAGTTATAGTCTATTGAATATAGAATCTATTATTCACGTACAGTTGATCCGTCATTAAGATATTTGTATAACAGAGAGGTCATTGCGCTGGTTGGAAAGTGACTGAAGTTCATCTGTTCTTTTGCTGCTTTCCCCTAAATCTTGCAGGTTCAGGCCAGCTGTTGTGAAGGAGTGTGTTCGTGAAATTATGAGGGAGCGACTGTCTGGGGTGCAGTACAATCCAGAGGAAGTCCCAGAGCTGTCCCGTTCTCTGGCAGACGGTATTAAGGACAAAGTAAAGAGTGAGTAACGCATTCTCCCTCTCATGTGCTGTGAACTAAAAGGACAGAACAAATAATTATTTTTGAAAATTTTTAAGTGCTGCATAAAATGACTACTTCAGTAGAAGTGGTAGTCATCTTTGTATCGGTTTAAATAACAGAAACATGAGTTTCAAGTAAAGATGTCCAAAACTACTACTGCTCCACCCCAGGGCAATATGTGGCTGTGATGCAGAAGACTGTACAACAGCCATACTAACATATAATCCAGAGACCTGGTGACACTGGAGTATCAAGATTTTCAGCTTCAGTACTGTGCAGAAGTCTGGAGTTACCCCTCATTTCTTTACATGTTGCTTTAAAGGAGCTAGACTTTTAATTTTTTAAACTGAATGATAACACTGACCTATGAATCATTCAAGGGATGAACCAGTGTTGTGTCTACACATAATGGAACATTTATCAAAGATCCAATTTTAAATAGTAACTTTAGGAACTTTGTTACTAGCAGCATGTCAGATGCATGTTTCCATTTCTTTAATTGAATCTACAAAGAATGACAAAGACAACAGTTTGACGGGCATGAAATAGTATTTTTTGCACCAGCAAGGTGATTCCCATCAAGCAATTAGCTGAAAACCTGGTACATCTCAGCATGGTGCGCAGTGTGCCCTTACATATTTGAGGAAACTGGGCAAGTAGAGGACAAAAACAAGAGGTGCCAGCCCTAAATAAACGTACCGGATGAACTGTATCTGAAAGTCATATCCTTAGGAAGTAGGAAAAAGCAAAGACCTGACACAAGACTTGAGAGATGCATCTGGCCCTTCAGCTGATCTATCTACTGTTCACTGAAGCATGATCACAAATGATCTCAGTGGAAGGATGACTGTCAAGAGACATTCTTAAGGAAGGGAAACAAGGAAAAAAGGCTGAGGTATACCCAGGGGTGAAAGTAGTTTTAAATTCTTGCCGGTACTATGACAAAAACCTATATATATGTCTCACTATTGCCTGCCTGTATTCCTGGATATATATTTTTGTTGTTAAGGAACTGAAATGTTTGCACACACTGTACACTTAAAACAACTGATGACCACCTCCATGCATTCTGGCTCTGTCTACCAATACAAAACTTCTGGAAAGAAATAACCACCAGACTTTCTCAAACCTCAATTCCCTTGGCAACCACTGTGTTTTGGAGGTGAATGCGCTCTCATGTAGCGTAAATGAAATCTCCGGTCATAAGCAGTGTTCTTGACCTGTGCTGTGTTGTGTTTTGGTGCAGCCAGTTACATAATTGGCCGAATGAGTTGTCAATCAAAATAGGAGGGTCTAGCCCATATGGTCTGATCTGTCATGTACAATTCACTACGGTCTGTCCCGCTTACGGGACGTGGCTGTCCGTTGACGATAGCCTCGATCGCTGAGGGGAGAGAAGCTAGAGAACTGAGGCTGCAGCATAGCACGAACAGTTCAGAATCAATTTGAAACGAGAAAATAAAAACTATTTATTAACTGATTAAGTCGTGTTTTAGACTGCTTAATGCTAGCGGATCTTTTCTGACCCAAAGTACAGCCGTGACCGGTTCGTGACCGGTTCTGAATGACGGCTTTACAGCAGACAGCTGCACCAACTCTTACTGAGTACCGTCGCAGAATCTTTTAGTGGTACGCAGTACCGGAGCGTACCGGCTTACTTTCACCCCTGGGTATGCCACATTACACAAGAACTGGACTGAAAATCAGTGGCAGCAAGTCTGATGAAATGATGAATCCAAATTTGAAAGTTTTGGTTCAAATTGTCAGTATGTACAGAGAAGGTGAGGAGAGCAGTACAGCAGTGTCTACAACCATCTGTAAAACATGGTAGAGGCTCTGTCATGTTTTGTGACTTTGATTTGAAACATTCCTGAAAGTTCCAGCAGTGGAAATGCAGCTTATAAAAAGACTGAAAGGGCTGTGAATCTTCATAATTGGATGCTATAACAATAAAGCTGCAATAACACAAATTTCTGGCCCCATAATATCAAATTCAAATAAATTCGATTAGTAAAAATTGACTAATATTTTTATTACATAGAGTAGTAAATATTAAGGAATTTCAGTTTGAACTTCTCTTTAGTTATCTTTATTTTTTACATTTTTTGATGTTAATCTTATCTCTCCCTGTTAACAGATGCAGGATTCGACAATTATAAGCTTGTTGTGCAGGTGGTCATTGGTGAACAGCGGGGACAGGGAGTCAAGTAAGTCTTCCTTTGGCACTGAAAAACACAAACATAACTGGTACACTTTGCAAACTAGTGTATTTTAGAGATTACCATGTTTCCTTTGGCATAATAAGTGCATTATTTGTTGAACCATTGCAAACTGATACTTGGCTTTCAGGGAAAGATACAATGTCAAGGAAAATTAGACAATTGTATGTCTATGTTTGTGCTTTTCATGAATTCTCTAAATGCAAAATAAGACCTTTTTTCTGAATATGTCTTTTTCATTTTCATTCCAGTGAAGGTGTTAAAAATATCTACAGATACTGGGAAGAGTGATTCATTGACTTTGAAACAATAGGAATACTCAGTGTCGCTGTAGGTGTGTCATATGTAGTGTTAGAAGCTGTATCTGATAGCATCAGGTCATTATTGCAGTGTATTCAAAAATCTACTCTTAATATTTATAACATCAGTATCAGTAAACACCCTGTTAAGGTAAAATTGTAGTGATTCAAAATTTGTAATAAAGGTAATTTTGCCTCTTTTCCATTAGTACCTTGACTTGACTAGGTTTTTAGGGTTTTCCGTTACCTGGTAGTACCAGGTACCAGGTACTTTTTTAGTTTCTACTCAGCCGGGGTTCCAAGCGAGCTGAGTCGAGCCGAAAATGTGACGT
>JAMQGT020012733.1:0-12500 GCA_024447675.2 Pterophyllum scalare | reverse complement strand
CCTTTAACTACAGTATTTGTAGTTATTTATTATTTATTATTTATTTATTTAATTAAATAACTGCCAGCTTTTCTGTCCTAGTTTGTCCATGAAATTGAAAAGCCTGTGCTAAATCACCCCGGAGATCACTTTCAGATGGTTTGATAGATGCACTGTGATATCTTCAACCGATTTCAGAAAATCCTCATCTGGAAAAAAAATATGTATGGTTTTGTGACTACATAAAAAGATTAGATGAATGTGAGCAGCTGAAGCGATCGAGCATAACTGAATCAGTTAGTCAGTGATTCATGCTTTGATTAGTATATGTGCTGTAGTAGACTGTAGTTCGCCGATTGCAAAGCACAACTGAACTGTGAGTGAACTTGTAGAATTTCAACTCCATTATAAAATTCATTTGATCACGGTAATTCCTTTTCAAACATTATTTAAATACGTGTATGCCAATTTGGATTCATAATTATCAAACAGATATTAATTACTGCATTACCACAGCCCACATTACTGAATCAGCCATTAAAATACCATGCTGATAACTGCTCAATCAAGGGGGAAAAAAGAAGAAGAAAAGATTAATTTAATAGTGTCTCAAACTGAAAGTTTTTATTTTATTATTCAAACTTATTAAATTTGTGTGTCTTTAATTGATTGTCAGTCTATTTAACTTAAAAGTTTGAGTATTTTATAGGAGAATCATTTGGTCTGTGAAGTGAAGGCTCTTCCAAGACAAAAACTGGAAATTCCTTCTTGTTAAAAGCTTCTTGTGCCCAGAGCTGATTCCAGGTTCTTCAAACTGCTGTTTATATTTTTGTGATTCAAATGAACTATTCGGAATATTTTTACATTGTGCAGCTCTCAATATTTATGCTCTTGTTATGCTCTGTAAACTTTGTAAGCGATAGCTGCCATGAAGTAGGGCCCAGTTAAATTAATCTTTATCCAAAGAATAAAATCTAGCATATATTTGCATCTTGTTCGCTCGTTAAAGCTTCTGCTTTTTTAACAGATCCCTTTCACATGAATCGCCTCGCAGCTGATGAGACAGAACAGACTCATGAAACTAACAGAGCGGACATCAGCTTAATTAGTATAACTACTCTGATAGTTTTCAATGATGTTTATGTTTATCTTCAACAAGTTTGTCCACCAACAGCTCTCTCTAATGAAGCAGCAGTGATACAAATCATGCTAGCAGTACAGTTCCTTTTTCAATGCCAACTGAAAGTCTGAATGGAAATGAACCATTGCCATTGATTTGCTAATCATACACATCTTCAAAATGTCAGGTTATACCTGGGGCTTGATATTCTTGTTTTTAATGCAAAAATCCAGTTTATCGCAGTTCACATTGAAGATGAAAATCCATATCCACAAAAATAACATTTGCTACTTGAGGTTATCCATGAAGACAACTTCTGAGAGCACCCATATTTCAATACATTGGATACATTTAGACAACATAATTAGCAAGCCAATGCTGCTGGCTTAAAAGATGACCAAAACCAAATGCTCTGTCTCCAGTTTACTGTAGAGTCAAAACTGACACAATAAATGGTAAAGACAATAAAAGCAAGAAATATGCAAAATATATTGAAATTGAATTGGAATTTTAAAAAAGTGCATGCACCGGCGACTCTGCGAGATGCCTGTTCAAATGCTTGTTAACGCAAATATCTAATTAGCCAATGACATGGCAGCAAATCAATCTATTTAGGCATGTAGACATGCTCGAGACCACCTGCTGAAGTTCAGGACAAACATCAGAATGGGGACGAAAGGTGATTTAAGTGACTGATATGAAGGCAACAGTAACTCAAATAACCACTTGTTGCAACCATTAGAACCAAAGTATGGAGAAGAGCATCTCTGAACGCACAAGCTTGAAGCAGATGAGTTACAGCAGCAGACGACCACGCCAGGAGCCACTCCTGTCAGCTAAGAACAGGAAACTGAGGCTACAATTCACACTGGCTCACAAAAATTGGACAAAAATTGCCTGGTCTGCTGCCACATCTGGATGGTAGGGTCAGAATTTGGCATATACAGCATGAAAGAATGGATCCATCCTGTCTTGTATCAGTGGTTCAGACTGGTGGTCATGTAATACAGTCAGGGATATTTTCTTGGCACACTTTGGACCCCAGGACATGGTGGAGAGATTTTATCTCTTGACTGGCTTGGGAATGCATCAGTGTCTCCCTGGAGGAGGTGGATGGATGGATGGATGGATGGATGGATTGACAGACTTTGGGCCCCTTAGAACCAACTGAGCATTGTTTAAACACCACAGTCTAGTGTTGTTACTGACCATGACTATGCTTTTACATGACCACAGTGTGTCCATCTTCTGATGACTGCTTCCACCAGTAGAACACATTTCATAATAAAACAATAATTTGATCTATACCTATTAATTTTACCTCTGACAACAGATGACAAAACTCAAGCAACATAAGCAACAATAGTGATTTATGAGATTTTTAGTATGTTATAAAACTGTCATCTACAGTTAAGATAGTTAATAGTTAATATAAGAAGCCTTACATGTCTTCATAGTCAACAAATTTTTTTGTCACCAGATCAACATTAAAGCATACAGCACTGATGAATTTCAAATGAACTTCTGGCTGTCTCTGAAGAGGATCTGAAGAGGATAAAAACTGTGGAAAATATTCAGATTTTGATACATTCTGAAAACAGTGAGCTTTGTTAACATTATACTAAACCACAGAACATGTTTCCTCACATTGTTCCTATTATTTATCAGCAGGGTCTATAGATAACTTGTATTTGTTGGTGCCGCTTGTTGCACAGCAAGATTTTACATTATAAGAGATGGTTTTTGATTGTACTTTTTTATGTGGCTGCACGATGACAAATATTAACTGCTGCATGTCTGCCACTCAGGGGAAGATGACTGTGGCACGTTGGAGGATGTTGTGACTGACTTGCTTGAATGTAGTAAATGGATGATATGATTCACTCAGGGCTTTAAAAATGTTCTTTTTTTAAGCACGGACAATTTGCAACATCTAAACTAAAAATTAACTAGCAGATTATGTTGCCCATTTAGTTTTATGTACCATAGCTGATGAAATTCAAAATTTGCATTTTGATTATTCTAGGCTAAAGTCTATCTCAGCTGGCACAGGACGAGAGGCATTATTTAACCTTGTTTGACTTTTTAACAATGACTTTCTTTCTTAATTGTATTAAATTTTGTTTGTGAACCATTGTTAGATTTGTATCCTCAGTAGGAAGAAGGGCCTAGAGCTGAGAGGGGAGGTTGGAAAGTGGGAAGAAAGGAACTAACCGGCATTTTTTTTTTTTTTTGTCTTTGCATGGGATTTGCTGACAACAGAAGTCCAGAAGAATTATGGCTTATTATTTCTTGTTTAAAATACCTTTGCCAACCACCACTTAGTGGACATCACAGTGTGAGTGAGCAGTCTCCTTCTGCTAATGGGTTCCTCAGGCTTTAAAGCAGTATCACAGAATTCAGCTGTGCCTTTGACTTAGTCATAAGCATTAATTACAGTGTGCTTAAAAGTTGACAGATCCCTGTCAAGCTGCCTGTATTACACAGGCTTACATGAGAATAAATCTATAATAGAATATGCTGAATGAAAATGCACCCTTATTGGTGAAAAATGATGCCAAGTATAATATGAAGTCCACTCTAATAACTAAGTACATAATTTTGTAAAACACCATGGGCACATTTTCTGTTATTTAATAAACAAATGGACAGGTCAGCCTTCCTCACAGTTTATGTTTCAATCTGATATTTAAAATTTCCTCTTTTAGTCCACGGTTTGCCTATTCCCAAAAGCATGTGCAGTGATTAAGCAGGTCTATTGATTTTTCCGAGTGAACACTTTTCTCTTGAGCCTTAACTGCTTTTCCGGCTTACGGCCATCAGATGCACCTAAATACCTGCCCCTCAGAAAATAATCTAAAACTGCTTTGGCTCAAATCACTTAAGGACAAATGTGTGAAAAAAAAAAGGGGAGTTGAATGAAATGTTTATGTCAGCTCACCATGACATAAATCAAAGTGCTGCTCTATCATACTTCATTAAAAGTGGCTGATGATTGTTGGAGATATTTGGTAAGGTCTACATTTAGAAAACTTAATTGGATCAATTTAAGTGCATCAATAAATCAAACTGTGAGAGTGACGGGAGCAAAAACAGAAGTTTGAAAGAGGAGGGGAACATATCCATTGGAAGTCTTAAAATACCGCTTAGTGCAACTCTGTTTTGTGTCTTCTTTTTATACTCTGCCATGTCTTCTACCTAGTTTAATCTGGCAACCTGTAATTAGCATGGCAGCTTTTATGGCTGACAGTGATAATCAAACTCCCTCTCAGTAGCTATATTTATAAATTAACCATAATTACTGGATTGCAGGATTTGCGTGAATGCTCTCAATGCAGTGGTCATTTTAAGTACCAGTTGGCTATTAAGGATTGGTAGTTAATATAATTAGGAGAAAATAATTATTGGTTGCAATTTGTGTGAGCCTTTTGTGTTTGTCCTAAGAGAACACTTCAGCACTTTTATTTTCAGGCCTGTTGAGTTTTTTTTTCATGCGTTACAAGCACTTTATTGTCTTCTTATAGTTGCACATTTCCTGCTGAAAGCCTGAAGTTGAATTTATGTGGTTGCTCCATTCAGTTTTTTTGCTCAGTGTCACATTTCACTAACTGATAGCACCACTGCACTAGTATACGCATTATATATAGGTTGTATTTATTATATATACTTTCATGGTGTTATTTAGTTTGTGATACGGAGCTGTTGTGGGAAGCTTTGTGCTGGTGAATAGGAGAATATTGGCTGCAGTCATTCATTGCGGATGTAAGTGTTTAATGTTCATCCACAAGGTAAGGTTTGCAGTGAAAATGTTTTTCTTTGAATTGATTTATGGTTTTACTTTTACTGTAACAGTCCCTGACATTGCACCATATAGTCACTGTACTGTAAGTAAGTAAGTAAATTTTATTTATTTAGCGCTTTTCACAGGCAGTAGTCTCAAAGCGCTGTACATGCAAAAACAACCCCCCCCCAAAAAAACAAAAAAAAAAAACAGACAGTAATAAAACACCATATATCTAAAAACCCAGTAATGTAAGGCTAAAATAATTAAACACCATAATAGCTAAAACTAAAAGGCAATAAAAATTCTCAGCAGAAGGCCTTTTTGAAAAGAAAAGTTTTTAACTGCTTTTTAAAAGAATTCACAGAGTCCACTGAGCGTAGATGTAGAGGTAGACTGTTCCACAGCCTTGGTGCCACTGACTGAAAGGCTCTATCCCCCTTAGTCTTTAGTTGTGTGCGGGGAACAACTAACAAATTCTGAGCCTGCGAACAAAGACAGCGAGAAGCAATATAGTTTATGAGAAGCTGGGAAATATAATCTGGAGCCTGGCCGTTTAATGCTCTGTATGTGAAAACGAGAATTTTAAAATGAATCCTAAAATCGATTGGGAGCCAATGTAAGGAATATAAGATGGAAGTAATGTGAGCTTGCTTGCTAGAATTTGTTAATAATCTGGCTGCAGTGTTTTGTATTGCTTGGAGACCTGAAAGAGATGATTTGTCCAAGCCAGTAAACAGGGCATTACAATAATCTAAATGCGAAGACTCAAATACATGGATAATTTTTTCCAGATCAGCCTTAGAGACCATATGTCGTAACTTAGAGATGTTCCTTAAATGAAAGAAGCAGGAACGAGACAGAGATCTTACATGTGAGTCAAAGCTCAAAGAAGAATCAAATATTACTACAAGATTACGGATGCTGGACTTAGCGGTGGGACAAAAAGAGGCAAGAGCCTGACTGTTTTTCAGATATAAGTCAGGAGGAGCTATAATCATAGTCTCAGTCTTACTGGCATTTAAAACAAGGTAATTACTGGAGAGCCACTCACTGATCCAGGTTAAACACTGGACTAGGGTGGACAACCTATCCAGCTGCTGGGGCTTAAAATACATATACAGCTGAATATCATCAGCATATAAATGGTAAGAAATAACCTTAAAAGACTGAATGATGCCAGCTAAAGGGAGCATATAAAAAGAAAATAATAATGGACCCAGGACCCTGTGGGACCCCACAATTTAGGGAGGCAATGGTGGAACTGAATTTGCTGGTCCTAATAGAGAATGTCCTATCTGATAAATAAGAGGAAAACCAGTCTAGTGCTGAGCCAGAGATACTGGCCAAAACCTTAAGCCTGTTAAGCAAAATATTGTGATCAATGGTATCAAAGACTGCACTGAGATCAAGTAAAATGATAACAGAACTATTCCCTGCATCAGAAGCCATTAAAACATCATAGTAGACTTTCAAAGAGCAGACTCAGTGGAGTACTGCTTTCGAAAGCCAGACTGAAAAGGATTGAGAATCTGTAAATTGGATATTAAAGATCTGAATTGGCTATCTACAGTTTTCTCTAATAATTTACTAGTGAATGGCAGTTTAGAAATTGGTCGATAGTTGCCAGTACAGCTAGTATCGAGGTTAGGCTTCTTTAATAGAGGAGTTACTTCAGCATGTTTAAAATAAAGTGGAACATGACCTTGACTCAATGAACTGTTTATAATTGACAACAATGAAGGACCAATAGTGGTGAGAGTCCCAAGCAGGACAGATGGAGGTACTATGTCAAAGGAGCATGATGAGGAAGCCTGCATTTGATTTGAGTGCGAATAGAGCACAGCCATACCTGATCTATTCTGCTGTGTTTTGTACTTTGTTCTCAATTACAGGATACGTACTGAAAAAAATTTAATAAAAAATGGCAGCTGGAAAAGCAATGCCCAGCTAAACAGGGCCTTCTTTTTGACACCTTTGACCAGAACTTTTTAAACCAGTGTGAATCTTAAAATGTGCTAAATTGAATTCTTTATTTATCCCTTTGCTGTGTAAGATCCAAATATTTATTTGTAGAGGGCGTGCTCAGCAGCTATCAGTAAGTACTTGTTACTTAATTAATGAGCCACCCTTTGAGGAGAACATAGTGTAGTTTTTGAGTTTCTGCTATTAGGAAAATCCCACCTCTAAGCTGTGTCATTTAAGTTCTCATTCACTTGGTGAAGTGTACATTATGAAACTTGGGGTATTTTTTAATAGATGTAACACTTTCAACTTTAACCCTTGTAAGACAGGGATGAACAGTGCTTCTCTCATTTGGACCAGATCAGAAAAAAGTAGGTACTCTCAGGGAGGACAAATGAAATGTGGACAGAGGATTCAAAAAGGTAACACATGAACAAAATTTATTAACATTGCCACAAGTCGAAAAAACCAAGGATTCAGTACAACTGAATTTCTTACTGTAAAAAATGCAATATTAATTTGTAACCGTTTTGAAAGAAAACTGGGCCCAAAAGAAAAATATAATAACCAAAGAAAACAGAATAAATAAAAATAGTCAAAAGTCAGGTCAATGTCAATGTCAAATGTCTAATGTCTCTCTACCCAAAATGTTCAGAGTAGTAGTTTTGATTTCCCTTTTTGGTTTCCTTAGGTTTTGTCTTATCTGTAACTTTGTGATAGGCGTCCCCTTCCTCGGACGAACACCACAACAGGCCGCCGGCGTCACACCCTCCACGCATGCAACCCCGTGTACTGCCTCTTCACTCGCCGATTCTTCCTCTGGCTCGCCATCTTCAGAATCCACCCAAATAATGGGGGGTGGGAAAACCAACCTGCATAAAGCAGTAATTGATATATCCTCTCGTAAAAGAAAACCAATATATTCTTATCTATATTCTTAAATCTGTCAATCACGAACTGTACAGTATGTTTTTCTATTCATAAACCAATGAATTTGAGTTATTCAACATCACTGTAGCTCCACATTAAAAGTTTGCTCTTTACAGGCAATACACCACAATGTGTAAAGATTTGTGTCATCTTTCTCATCACATAGTGCACATAGTGTGATAAAATAACTACATCAAATCCACATCATGCATCATTAGAATTTTCCTTGCGTGTAGTTTAGTTAATTACACGGTGTGTAGCTGCTCAAAGCATAACCTTCATAGCGGTTATCACATGTTCTAATGACACAGCGATAGCTAGACTCATACAAGAAAATTAAACAGAACAAAAATTGAACAACCACTCAACTTAACATAATACAATAATCTGGCTCCGATTGGTTTTGTTGTTTTCCCTCTTCTCATCACAGAAACCTTTTGACACATACAAACAATATAGTCAAAATGGCGACGACTAGCATATTAGCCAACGCTATATGAAACTCACTCACCGGAGCTTTTTCCACTCGACAGTTTACCAATCCGACAATGTCCGTCAAAGCGGCTCACTCCCAGAATGAAAATACACTCGACAACATTTAAAAAGTATAGTTCCACTGTTAATTTTGGACTTAACAGGCAGTAGAGCGAACGACTCCCCTCCTCTCGGCCGTGTGTGTGCTCTAATCAGCCTAATAGCAAGGAAAAAGTAAACCCGGAAAAGAAAAAAAACGGCAGACACTACGTCGCTGTCTCCGTACGTGTGGGATGTATGCGCACCCTGCTGGCAAAAAATAAGAATTGCATGGGGTTTTCACACATCTGAACAGGACAAATCTGGAGGTTTCCTTGGTGCAACTAATGGGCGTTACATCCTCCCCTCCTAAATCAGCGTGCGTCCCTGCATGCTTAAACTTTATACATCAATTAACTGACCCATGTCAGATGTAGCAGTAAAGTCAAGAGCCTGCATAACAGCTTGGTCTAGACTTTTCAGAATAGAGTGTATAACTAATGATAAAGGATTCCCAAGTGACCTATATGTCAATCTATCAGGCTCAACTCTATGTCTTGTTGACCTTCTGATCTCTGGCCCTTGAATTTCTTCTCGAACAAGGTTATCTCCCGTCTCTCTTAAGTCCTGCCCATTTGATTCTTCGACTCCTGATTCCTTTTCCATTATCACATCATTTTTATCCTCATCCTTTTCCTCTCTCTCTTTCCCTTCACTAGTTTCGATTGTGTTTCTTTCCACAGACTCATCATTGACTAGTTCACTTCCAACTCCTGCATCATCCACAACAGGTAAGTCTATCAACACAGGTAAGTTTTCTTCCACTTCCTGAGGAATACCCTCTTCTAGGTTTCTGATTGGATGAAACACATCAGCCTCAGGATTCAGACTTGACTCCTCGCAGCTTACTCCATCCCCGTCAGTCAAGTCAACCCTTGTATGAGGGATTTCATGGACAATGGTTACTGTCGGGAATGTGATATTTCCTCTACCAATTTGTGGGTAAGAGTCTACTTCCTCTTCACTTTCCCATGGCTGTTCTAGTTCAGCAACCTCAGGAGGCATTTCACTTTCCTGGGGAGTTTGAGCTTTTCCCCTCTTTTTTTCCACTTGTCTCGATTCGTCTTGAATAGAGGAAGCTAGAAACCCACAAGGTAGTAACAAGTCTCTATGAAGTGTCCTCTCTGGACCCTCAGAATTCACTGGAGCAACAACATAGACTGGAGAATCATCAATATGCTTGACAACTTTGTACACTGTACTACTCCATCTGTCTGCTATCTTATGTTTACCTCGGAAGGAAACATTTTTGACAAGGACATGATCTCCTTCTTCAAGAGTAGACTCCCTAACTTTGAGATCATATCTCTGCTTGTTACGTTGAGCAGTCTTTTCACTGTGTTCAATGGCAAGCTTATAGTTTTCTTGCAGATTTTCCTTAAGCTTTCTCACATAATCTGTGTGAGTACCTTTCTTACATCCTTCTGGATGTAGTCCAAATGCCACGTCAATGGGGAGATTTGGCTGTCTCCCAAACATCAACTGGTATGGAGAGAAACCAGTGGTGTCATTTTTGGTTACATTGTATGCATGTACCAGAGGCTGTACATGATCACGCCAATTTACTTTGTCCTCTTCTTGGAGAGTTCCTAACATCTCTAAGAGTGTCCTGTTGAACCTCTCAACGGGATTTCCGCGAGGATGATAAGGAGTTGTTCTTGTCTTCCTTATGCCTAACAGCTGACAAAGGTCTCTGATAAGGACAGACTCAAAATCACGACCTTGGTCGCTGTGAAGACGTTCAGGTAGTCCATAGTGAACAAAGAAATTGTTCCACAAAATCTTGGCTACAGTCTTGGCTCTCTGATCGGCAGTGGGAACAGCAACAGCGTACTTTGTGAAGTGGTCGGTTATGACCAAGATGTTCTTAGTCCCACGCCCATCAGGTTCCAAAGACAAGTAGTCCATACACACTAATTCAAGTGGTCGACTAGTTCTAATGTTCACAAGGCGCGCCGATTTCTCAGCCTTGGCCTTGCGCCGAATACATCTTTCACAGGTTCTGACTCTTTTCTCCACATCCATAAACATTCTTGGCCAATAGAACCGTGTGCGAACAAGATCCAATGTCCTGTCCAATCCCATGTGGCCAATGGAGTCGTGGAGATTTTGGAGTGCTATCTCCCTGAACTTTGAAGGTAAAACCAACTGATAGAAAGGCTCACCCCGGTTCATACGCTTCCGGTACAGAACGCCATTATCTAACACAAGTTGGTCAAACACTCGAAGCATGAGTTGAACTGCCTGATCTTCCTGTCGGCGAACACGGTAAGTGAGACGTTTACCTGCACCAACAAGGTCAATAACTCTGCTGATCTGAGGATCATTTCTTTGCTCTGCCGCCCAATCCTGCTGCGACATCTGAGGTAGTGTGCTAGATCCAGGCAGCAGATCAGCCTGAGAAAACTCAGCTGGGATAGCGCCCACACCAATAGCAAGGCACCCTACTGTGACAGGTGAGTGACTGCCCTCGCTGTCATCTAGAGCATTATATAGCTCATGCCTCTCACAAATAGCTTCAACAGCTTCTTTGGGGAAACTGTGTTCATCTCCTTCATCCACAAACCTTGAGATGAACTGCCTCACTCTGTCGTCCTCAACTTGAGTAGTGAGATCAGTTCCATCTGAATCATGTGGCCGTCTGGATAATCCATCGGCATCAGCATTTCTTTTGCCAGCTCTGTACTGTATGCTGAAGTTGAAGTTCGACAAGGCAGCAAGCCACCTGTGTCCTGCAGCATCGAGCTTGGCTGAGGTCAGAACATAGGTCAGAGGATTGTTGTCTGTCATGACCGTGAATTCTGCACCATAAAGGTAGTCAAAAAATTTATCAGTGACAGCCCATTTGAGTGCTAAAAATTCAAGTTTGTGAGTGGGGTAACGCCGCTCACAGTTTGACAAGCCTCGACTCGCGTAGGCAATTACCCTCATCTTACCGTCTTGCTCCTGATAGAGAGCTGCCCCAAGCCCATGCAGGCTGGCATCAGTGTGCAAGACATATGGCTTCCTGGAATCAGCGAAGCCAAGCACTGGGGCTGTTGTCAACTTCTCAATGAGCGTTTTGAAAGCGTTCTCACACTCTGAGGTCCATCGCTCATTAAAAGGTCGTTTGAGGTCAGAGTTTGAACATAGCTTTGGACCTTGGGACTTTTTCCGGGGTGGAAGGTACCCAGCAGTCAAAGCATTTAGGGGTTTTGCAATCTTTGCATAATCCCTGACAAACCTCCTGTAATACCCTGTAAATCCTAAGAAGGATTTCAGTTCACTGATGTTAGTTGGACGAGGCCAGGTTGTCAGAGGGGCAATTTTTCCAGGGTCAGTTTCAACGCCATTCTCTGAGACAATGTGACCCAAATATTTGACTGACTTCCTGAAAAAATGACATTTCTCAGGTGACAACTTTAGCCCGAACTCTTTTAACCTGTTCAAGACATGCATGAGGCGGCGTTCATGCTCCTCAAGTGTGTCAGCGAACACAATGAGGTCATCAAGGAACACTATGACCTCCTTGAGATTGAGGGAGCCCACGCATTTTTCCATAACTCTTTGGAAAGTTGAAGGGGCGTTCGTGACTCCTTGGGGCATCCTGTTAAATTCCCAGAAGCCCATGGGTGTGACAAAAGCCGTCTTGTGCTTGTCCTCTTCATCTACCTCCACCTGATAGTAGCCCGATTTCAGATCCATCACAGAAAACCATTTGGACCCTGTGAGAGATGCAAAGGTTTCCTCTATGTTCGGTAAGGCATACGCATCCTTTATGGTCTGGTTGTTCAACTTCCTGTAGTCGACACATAAACGGATGGCACCGTTCTTCTTCTTTACAACAACTATTGGTGAGGCAAAAGGGCTTTCTGATTCCCTTATGATGCCAGCATCCAAGAGTTCTTGTAGATGAAGCCTCACAGCTTCATAATCGGAAGGGTGAATGGGCCTTGCCCTCTGCTTGAAAGGTGTTGGATCGGACAGGCGAATCTTATGTTTGACTACCGTGGTATGACCATAGTCAAGATCGCCTCTTGCAAATACTTCAGGAATAGAGTTCAGTCTTTGTGCGACCCGCTCTTTCCATTCCCCGGAAAGCGGAGAATCAGTGAAGTCAAAGGTTATTTCATCTGTGTGGTTTGTGGTACCTGTAGTTGGGCTTTTAATTGT
>JAMQGT020012732.1:0-34753 GCA_024447675.2 Pterophyllum scalare | reverse complement strand
AAAAAAAAAATTCCAAAAAAAAAATTCCAAAAAAAAAAAGCGACTAACAAACACAATCTGTAATTTCGTGGCACTATCTTATGATGCTGGAGAATCCCTTTTACTTTTTTCATGTCAACTTTAATTAAAAACTTTCTTCTGTTTTTTGTTTTTTTTTTTAACTTGAGGCACAGTCAGGCTCTCATCAGAAACTGCATTCAGCACCCCTGCTAGTATTGCGCATTAATTTTTAGGTTATTTATAAGTTATCTATTTTTTTAAAATTGTTGTCACTTCAGTGGAAACACTTTGGAAAGCCATGCCTTTTCTAGCTTCCTTCTCGGACCTTGGACACTGTTATTTAAGTTTCTCCAGTCTGACTTTCTCCTTCTTTGTTGCTTTAGTGGTGCAGGCTTCTCTCTCACAACATCGTCACCACTCTGTCCACTTCACCTCCAGGTGAGCTTATTTAAGTAGATAGAAAAATGGGGGTGTGGCCTGTAATGCAGATTGTATGCAGATGGCAGCTTGTTGAATTCTGGGTGATCAAAGTCAGAGTGCAGCTAAACAGGGTACTAATCAAAGGTTTTGTCATCACAGATTTGCATATAGTCATAAATAAATTATGAGGTGAGCTTCATGAAGTTAGTGTAAATTATATTTAAACATTTAACCAACAAATTAAACATCATAATATGCTTCTATTATCAAATAAAAAACTCAGCTTTATAGATAGCTCATAAATTGCAGTGCCATCTGCAGCTGCCAATAACATTAATGATGTCGCTGTTTTATTCAAGTGGCCTTTTAAGCAAGAAAATGAGTCGGCATACATAAGTGAGTCATATTTTAATGTTCTCTGTCTTTATTTTTTGAACCATTTATTTACATATTTATCTTTTTGGAATGATTCTTGAGAAAAATTCATTTGGAAATATATTTGTTTTTATAAAATGCTTTTCTAGTCTCAAAGACCGCACAAAGCATTTTAGACCACAAACCACTTTAATCATATGTTCATACAGTGCTTTGTTCTGTACGCTTCATGCACTCCACGGCTAGTTTAGAATCACCGGTTAACATAAAATGCATGTTTCTGAAATGCGGGAACGACATTTATAATAAGTGTTAAAGTCATAATTCTAAGCACTCATAAGCAGCTCTTTTACTCACCTTCTGCCGTCAGCTCAAAGTTCCTTAAACTTAATCCTTTCTGTTGGTTTTGACTTTGTTTTACTTTGTCTTGATAGAAGAGTTAAAATGACTGTGTGAAGCACAATAAAATTACATTCATTCTTCCCCGTTGTCACTTAGACCTGCTGTTGAAAATATATCATTTTTATGTTAAACTAAATAGAAGTGGCTTACATGGAGAAAGGGAGACATTACACACAGGGGTTACTTTGATTGTTGTAATGCATGGATAATTTCCAGCCAAATAACTATGCTGAAAAATAATGACAGATACAAAATACCAGACAGTCTGGTGCATGTTGGGGCTTACACTATGTTCTATTAAATGTTGGAAGAGCTAAATTCCCTGCTGCTGTCATATAATTGCAGTATTAGTATGTTACAGGAGTTTAGCTCAGATATGAGAAAACAAATGCATGACGCATTTATGCTTGTGAGATTTCATTTAACTAGCAAATATGTATGCTTTCCATGGAAGTGCTGTTACTGCGTGTTCGTGCTGTAAGGCAGTGTTTTTGCAAAAAGTCCAACTTGATCTATTCTTTATACCTGTGCAGTCCATCACACGAGTAAACCAATGCTAAAATCCATATATTGAGTAATTTATCACACATAGAGCTAATATTAATGCATTATTTTTAATATTTTAAGCTGTCTTATGCTTAAAAAAGCATTTTTATGTGGTGTGAGATTTTATACACTTTAAAAAAAATGGTGTCTGAAAATTCTTTCATATTTAGTTGTAATTTTTTTTTTTTTACGTAAAAACCATCCTTTTGCTGTTCCAGCAGAAAGAAGCAGCTTACGATTTTCTGACACCTCTAACATGAAAGCATCACTCCATCTACACGTCATAGCGAAGATTCGGGCTTTCATCATACGAAGTAGTTAAACATGAGAGAAGCAAGGCAATTGCTGTGTGTGCGTGTGCATGTGTGTGTGTGTGTGTAATGGGGTCAGAGCTGCAAACTACACTTAGTACAAAGCACCTAAAGGATCTGGAGTGCGAGGCTTTTATTTCATGGCTTGGAGTAAGACATAAACCTCTGCAAATTACAACAGACTACAAACCACTGGGAGACACACCTGAGATAACGGGCTTTGATGCTGTGTCTTCCCCACTGCATCGAACATCAGTACATGAGAACAAATCTAAAGCTCAGAAGAGATCTTAAACCCAGAAATTCTCTTATCACTACTGACTGTTGCAGCATTTCTAAAATAAACCAAACAGTAAGGAGTGACTCGTGCACACAGATAAAAGAATGCTGGACACTGGCTGCTTTTTTTGTTCATTTTTCAGTCCAGTCCATGTATCTGAAAATCAGGATTTTTCTTTTTTTTGTTTGTTAAGACATTGACCTATGGCTCATTCAAACATAAAAAAAAGATACCTAACTGAAGTGCTTAACTTAGTGTTTTGTCTACGCTTTACAGAAAACCTACCAATGAACCCATTTTTAAATTGTACATTTAGACACTATTTTGCTAGAAGCTTGTCACAAAACACAGAATTTGTTCTCATTTCTTTACTTGAATCTGTGAAAAATACCAAAGATAATACAGTTTGTCAGGCATAAAAGATTTTCCACCATCAAGATGATTCCAAAAGAGCCATTAGTTGAAAACTTTCCATATCTTTCAAAAAATTGGAGGAAAGTGAAGCACAAAAGAGTAAGTGTCAGGTCTAAAAAAACTATCTATGGATGACGAACATAAAGAAATAGGAAAAAACTCCACCAAAGACCTGACAGGACTCGAGAACAATCGGGACCTTCAGTTGATCCATTTCCTGTTAACCAAAGCCTCATCAGAAATGGTGTCAAAGGGAGAGGGACTGTCAAGAAGTCATTTTTAAGGAAGCGAAAAGGAGAACAGGCTGGACTGCACTGAAAATCAGTGGCAACAGGTCTTGTGGAGCGATGACGTTGTCAGTATGTATGAAGAGGATTAGGAGAGCAGTACAAAAGCGAGTGTCTACAGCCATCTGTAAAACACAGTGGAGGTTCTGTCATGGTTTGGGGCTGAATTTCAACCAGTGGTGTTGAAGATCTTGTCAAAATTGTTAGAATTTGGCAGCAGCTATCATTTATCAATGCCATTGATCTCAAACAAAATGGAACACTATCAGGATTGGCCTCCCCAGAGCCGGGACCCCAATATTACTGAAACAGTGTGAAATCATCATGATAGAGAATGGAATAAAAAAGCAGCCAATATACAAAGAAGAGCTTTTAATGTCTTCTATAGCCCCAAAAATTCTATTAGAATTCTGAAATAAAGGAGAAATCTGATCTCAGTCTAAACACATAAACATAGCTAGTTTTAATTTAAAGATCACAATCAGCTCTTTTAACTGCCCACATAGTTTAAGATTTGTATGTTTCATCATCTGTTTCTTAGGATCTCATTCTTACTATCTCTATCCCATCATCTCTTTCTCCTCTTCTTCTTCATCTGCCTCCACCACTACTGCTCTCTTCTCCCTTATTTCCACCTCATCTTAAGGCTCATCTTTTGAACAAGTCAGGGCTCTCAGCCCACGATAATGTGTATAAACATGTTTATTTACTCACAATATTGTTGCAGTCACTGATTTTCAGTAGATCAGACTTCTGACCCTGCAGTCTCCCGACAGCTGACAAGAGTTGGGTAAACAAAAACAGCTGGTTATAAGCTAACAGTATGCCAGCTAACTTTAGACTCCATCCATCCATCCATCCATCCATCCATCCATCCATCTATCCATCCATCCATCCATCCATCTATCCATCCATCCATTCTCTTCTGTTTATCCGGGGCCGAGTCGCGGGGGCAGCAGCCTAAGCAGAGAAGCCCAGGCTTCCACTCCGGAGACACCTCCACCAGCTCATCTGGAGGGACCCCAAGGCCTGACTATAGCCTCAGTTGAAGTCAGCAGCACACCACCCGCACTATAAACCATGTGAGTGGAGCACCGCTTTCCCCTCCTGAGTTGCCTGACAGTTTGCCAGAATTGCTTCAATTCTGTCCGAAAGTCTTTTTCCATAGTCTCACTGAACTCAGTTAGGCTCAACTATCCTAAAAATCAAACTTTACCTCTGATAAACAGTTTGATTACATTCTCACGTTGTTAGAGATTTTATTCGCTAATTTTCTGAGTCTGACAATGTTAGATCCAGTTCAAAGAAAGTTTCAGCAGCACCGGCTAACAGCAGACAGGAAAGCAGAGCTTACTGATGAAAAGTTCTGGAAATCCTCAACAGCTCCTTCAGTATCACTGTCATCAGAAAGAAGTGAGGGTGACAAAGTTTTACAACCTTCCCCAGAGGAAATAGTTGTGCACACTTCACACCCAGAATTTTGAGATAAAAAGTGATCTGTCAACCTAAACTGACTAGTTGCCAGAGTGTTTGATGTGACTTTGATGTAAAAATGTAAAATATCGCAAAATATTTGTCACATATGCTTTTTTTCCCCTTTAATTCCACATTTTATTGCAAAGTATCGATAATATGTTAGATGCTTTTCAGCCTGGAAAATTTCATGTTGCTATCTCTTATACTTTATGAGGGCTCTGAAATCCTGGAAAACAATAACACAAATTAAGAAGTGCAACATTCTGAACCACAAAATTTGTGATTATTATTTCACTGTGACATTTTGCATGCCTTTATTAAGTATATGTAGGTTGTTGTCCACTGATGTACATCATTCTGAATGGGTCGGGTGGGAGGTATATGTTCTTTATTTTATATATATATATATATATATATATATATATATATATACATACATATATAAATTAACATAATACAAGCAGCTATAGTAATACTCTCAGAATACTTGAATATAGGTGTGTCCAAACTATACTATTACTGTAGCTGCTTGTATTATGTTAATTTGCCAAGAGAAGGGCTGCAAAAGTAATCAGGAGACTGGTATGGATTATGATTGATCAAAGTCTGAGTGCACTTAAAAAGGCACTGGTTAAGGGTTTTGTAATTTAAATAAAGTCACAAATTACAATTTATAAAATATTATAAAATATGCTTCATAAATTCTGTCGTAAACAATATTCAAACAAATTAAACTTGCATCATCACGTTTCAACATTTCAAATCAAAAAGTTTGTTTTATTGATTGCTCCAAAGAGCAGCTGTCGATAACAATAATGATGACCCTGTTCTATTCAGGTGGCCCTTCAAGCAAACAAAATGAGTGAACATACATAAAATGAAAAAGTCATATCGTAACATTCTGTGGCTTTATTTTTGAACACCTTATTTACATATGTGTCTCACTTTGGAATGATTCTCGAAAAAAAATTGGATTTTTTTTTACTTGCATTTATTTGGCACTTTTCTCGTCTCACTGACCACTCAGACCACTTTAGAACACAAGTCACATTTATCTACAAATTCATACAGTGCTTTATTCTGTACACTTCCAGCGATTTATCCACCTGACACCCATTGCCACTTTAAAATCACCAGTTAATCTAACCTGCATGTTTTTGGATCACGTGAGGAAGCCAAAGTACCTGTAGAGAACCCACACAGGCACAGGGAGAACATGCAAAACCCACACAGAGAGAGACCCAAAACCCTTTTTAAAATTATTTAGTGACAGCACGAAATCACTTCTGTATTATACAATCTAGGAAATGCAGTCATTTGTGCCAGAAAAAGATTGAAAGTTTAATGTTTGCTGTCACCTGTGAATAAACCTGTGCAGATCTGAGTTTGGAACTCGGTTGCTGCTCCAACAAGCAAAACCTTATTTTTTAAGCCAGTGTTGCAGAAGAGCCTAAAGGTGTCAGATCATCATTAATCAGATTTTTTTCTGACAGTATGACATTTGACATGTCATAACAGAAAAGCATGTTAATAACCCCTATAAAGGCTTAATAAATGTAATAGAATGGTACTATATTAGTTATTGCAGTACCACTTGGAAAGCCAAGAAAACATCTATGTACACAACTACACCGTGTATAGACCACACATAAAAATGTATTTTATTTAGTGTATTAACAAATTGTATTATACATTTTATAGACAGTGTTTTGTAACTTTTGTTTCACAAACAACAGCATTATAAAATAAAAGCACATGTAACATATATTGTGACCATGATACATTTTTTTTTGTCAGCAAATCCAGAGTAATACAGCATCTATTTATTCACTTTGTTTATGTCAATGACTTTTCTTACAAAAATGTGTAGCAGAGCTTAAAAAATGAGTGATTTTTATCATGATATGAAAGCTAAAAAGAATGAGGTGCCCATCATATTCCAGGCAAAGAGGGAGGACTGTAATATTAAAACAATTACTTATGTTGATCTTTGCACTGGAAAGTAAACGCAGCGAGGAACATGCTGGTGCTGAAATTAAATGTGTGAGATGACTACATTGCTTGGGTAATATTTTATCAGCAACAGCTTTTGTTTACGGATATGAGCGATTCAGATTTGTGCAATCTACAAACGTCAGCACGTTGGCAAAATATCAACGATGGCAGATTTTTAAATTCATATCAATAACTGTTAAAGTTATTGTTTTCACCAGGAGAGAAAGAAAAAGACAAACAAACAATGAGGCAAGTATGGTGAAATCCTCCTTATTTCTAAGACGTAATACAAATTTATACCAAAAGCTCACATAAGAATCTCAAACACACTCTTGAGCTCCATGACAACAAATAACAAGTCCCCCAAATGTCTCTTGCTCTGCTCTAGAATTGCTCTTAACTACCATCAGACTTGTGATGACTGCTCTTCCATCTGTGCACCTGGCCACCTGCCCACTTCTTAGCTACATAATTTGGTTGTTTCGTATTCCATCGAGTTTGGCTGCTTGGCACTGAAAGTCTGGAGCGCTGCCTGTATCCTGGCAACGTCTGTAGTGGACAGTTTGAGCCGGTGCCGAAGCAGACAGGAGAAGAGGTCCAGTGGCTGTGCTCCTGGTGGGGAAAGCCTGTTGACCCGATCCCGGATCTCCAGCAGCTGCAGCAGGGCTGAGTCCTGCGATCCCTGAGTATATGGGTAGTCCAGCTGTAAAATCAAGTCCTGGATCGCTTCCGGGTCAAAGTGCATACTATAGCCATACACCTGGATGCTGTTGATCTTCATGTAGCCTAGATTTCGCCCCGGTTCCAGGTACTCCAAGGGTTCATAATAAACAGTTCCGTTCCCATTACTTGAGGGGCCCCTGATCCGGCTCCGCAGATAAAAGTGGACTGTCTGAAAAAATGTTTTCCACTTGTTGCCTAAAGTCAAAGTCCAATTATAACAGTCATAGGGAAGGTCTAATTTAGTCCTCTCCCAGTCTGGGTAGTTGTTATGGTCAATGGGCATGATCCAGCTCTCTGAGTGACTCCCGCCAAATGGATTGATATAAACAGACAGCATGGGGTCCAGAGTGCTGTTCTTGGTAAGGCAGATCTGTAGAGACATCCCCAGGAGCATGTGGACATGGTTTGACTTGTATTTGTTACTTTTCAGTGTCAGCAACCTTCTCTTCCTCCACGACGGGTCAAACCAATTATTCAGCCTGACATCATTGCTCACGAAGATCCCGTGGATGCTGATGCGGTTGTCACGTTTCTGGAGAAGATAGCGCAACTCCATGTCCTGTAGGTCAGTCTCAAAGCCTATGTAATGGTCAGTGGAATCTGGCACTTCGTTGCGGCACACACCCTGGCTCAGCATGTAACCCTGGTTACAGGTGGCGCAGCGGGAGCGATTCTCATAGGAGCATGACGCACAGGAGGTGCCCTCCCCAACTGTGCAGGGGATCAGGCCCTGGCAGGGAGGATGCTCATAGGGGCAGGAGCAGCTCCGAGTTTCCTCCAGGTAAGAGCCGATGTGATTGTTTTCGCTGCAGTACATGATGGAAAGGATGTAGTTCAGCCAGTAGCTAAAGGGCCTGCAACAGAGACAGAGCGGTGTGTAAGTTTCATTGTTGGTACACAGGACATAACAGAAGGGAGGAGTATATGATTTTAAACTCTAAAGTGAACAATAAAAAAAAAAAATTTACACGACAAACTCAGTGCTCCTCTGCATGCGGCACACCAGTGTTGTGCAGATTTTTGAGGTCTGAGGATTTCCACTAATACTGATATTCCACTGATACTTGGTTGGATATTGATCATCTGGTTTGCTTTTCATCAATGTGAAGTCTCACAGTCACATTTAGTTTCTTGCTCACATCACTTTTCCATTGGAGCCATGATGCTGACACAGATTCAAAATTGAGAAAACAATGGTGTTTCCTGGAAATTCTTATAATCACGTTTATGAAGTTCATCAAACTGCTTTGTCCCCACCCCCCCACCCCCCAATCCACCCTGCAGGTTGACAGCATTAAAAATTGGTTGAGTAGCTAGAAGTCTAAATGATAAAATTTAACGAACTATATTTTTATTTTCCCTCCTTGTGCTAGCTGTTGTTACATCGTAACATCTCTAAGCTATGAACATATTAGAAAAACAAACAAACAAAAACATTTGCATATATTTCTGGGGCATTTTTTTTTTTTACCTATGAATAAGAGATGCAGTGGATACAGATGGGAAGTGGAAGAAGAAGGATGCAGGTATGAAATATAAGTATGGTCATGGATATTGCATTTATGTTTTAGATGCCTTCACAATTAGGCTATTTTATAAAAATCACTGAGTGTAAATGTTAAAATCCCGCTGTCTCCACCTACTCTAAAATATGATTAGATAATGACAGATCAAAATATTAAATGTAATTTAGAGTAACCAGCTCTCACACTGTAAACATTAAAATGGAGTAATTATTTTAGCTAACAGATTGAAACTGTGGGTTTGATATGCATGGTTAAGTGCTTCTCTGATGGGAGATGGATTATGAGGGAAGATCAACAATCCTCCCTTGCTCTGTATCGCTTCATAATCTCCAGACACCAGTGCTGCTAAGCAAGGCCCGTGTTTGAGTGATGCATTCAAATCCCTTAACATTTTCATCAGATCCCTGCAGAAATGATTTCCTATCTGCATATCCAGTCTAAAATGCATTCCCTTACAGAAGCTCAAGATGGATCAAATATAGAAATATGGTCAGTCAAAAATAAATAAGTAATATTCATTTACAAATGCAGCCATTTCATATTTAGTGCTTAAAAAATGAGCTAATTGGGTGACTGGAGGGAAAGCCTGAGCTAATGTTGTTTAGTTTGATCAGACCTGGACATGAAAAATGTATTTTTTTTCCCCCATTACACTCTTGTTATGAGCATAAAAAAAGAGGAGAAACCAAAAATAAAAATACAGAAATGTTTCCTGTGAAATAAATACAACATATAACTTTGGCACAATATAGAATATCCAATAAAATTAAATGACTTTTAGTAAGAAGCTGATAAAGAGCACATTTTGCCAGGTTCTTTAAGGACATAAATCATTTAGTATAGAGCAAAGACATAGAGTCTATTCATATGTACGCCTATGTATCTAGAACCATACATATTACATATAATTTGCAAAACACTATTTATTCCAAGCCACAAACTATACCAAAATTCCTGTAATTGTTTCTGAATGAAAGAGCAGATGGACTGTATGACAAGAATATAATGTGGTAAATTAGTCTTTCGCTTGCTATGTTCCACATCTGTCAGAATTTTTAATCCACTTTTGTTCTTTAGCAGAGTGGCAATTCCGTTGCTGTAGCCGCGCACAGCTGGTAAATTAATTTAAGGGAAACAAAAGTGCACGTATAAGTAATTTACATAAAAAAAACATATTTTTGAAGGGAAAAATACCATTTGTTCAAACAGTTGTTTGACTAAAGAAGTTAAGCTGCAGTGCTTGTGCCTGGGTGTGTGAGCGTGTGTGTCACCGATAATTTGAAGTAATGATAAACCTTAGATACGAGTCCTTCATAGTTCACAAACTAAGTTTGGCACAGATTTGTGAAGCACTTCCCAGCATTTCAAAGTGTCTAGTATATTCACTGGAAAAGGGCTTTATATATTATTATATAGAACAGGATAAGCAGAAGTGAATGGATGGACGGATGGATGGATATTCCTATAGACAGAAATACTAAGATAGTGATAAAATGCAATTTGCACTAAATATATACAATTTTGATGAACATATATTTATTTGGGATTTTTGATTTTATAATAAGCCACAAATACATGCCATATTCTATTGAATCTATTTTTAAACCAGCAATCAAAGTGGATATGATCAGTTGGGTTTGAACTTCTCAACTCAACTTTATGCATAAAGTTTAAAATCAAAGGTAATTGCCCAAAGTGTAAGAAATCTTTGGCCAATGGCTTCAAAGGACAGCATACGTGGATATTAAAAACCACCAACTATTAAAACCTGGGCATAATTTGACATTGTTCCTGCCAGGAAATCAGCAAAATCACCAATAAAGCCTTTGTTATGTTTGGGTGGTCTGTATACAACAGCACACAACACCGGGAGGGCAGAGCAAAGTTCAGAGAAGTTCATTTTCAAAACTGGATGAAGATGTTGTCGGTGTGACCTGTTTACACTTATATGGTTCTTTGCAAACAGCCGCTGTGCCTCCTCCGCGTCCTGACGTCCTCGGAGAGTTAAACGAAGTGCAATCGGGTGGCAAAAGTTCACTGAAAGCACTAGACTCACCCACAGTCAGCCGTGGTTCAGTAACACAGAGAAAGTTCAATCCGCGGGGCGCAAAGAAATCCTTCAGGATAAAGGTTTGGCTGGCTAGTGATCTAGCTTTTATCAGGGCCATCCCGACAGGAGCAGGAGCATTAACCGTCTGCTGAGCCCGAGCGAGAGGCCACAGATTGTGTAACTTATGCAACATATTTAAATGGACTTCTTTCACACAGTGCTGCGTCTACAGATTTTAGCCGGACTGGAGCAAAGTGACGATCAGAGTGAAAATGTCTACTAGACATACAAACTAACATACTCGAGGCTGCTGCACAGTATATGAGAAACTACTCAAATGCTTTTTATTCCAGTTTAATCAAGAATTAAAGAAAACATAAAAAAAAAGCCAAGGCAACTGTAAAAATAACTAAATATATAAACCTGTGATTGTGTTTTATTTTATTTTATTTTTATTTTCCAGCATTATATGTTGTTCTCTCCAGTGTACTGTGCTTTTACTCATTAAAATGATAATTAGTGAGTAAAAGTACATACTTAGGATAATGTCTTAAGCATGAAAAAATAATTATCATGCAGATAGAAGGCTTCCATCAAAGACTTGTGGTGTTTCTTAGTTTCAAGTCCATTTTTTTTTTTTGCTCTTGTTTCAAAAGTGCTTCGAAGCAGCAAGCCCCTCTGGTATTCCAGCGTCACAGTGAGTGCAGTCAGCGTGATGTGGAGAAAAAGGAGCGGAAGACTTTTCCCCTTTTCCTCAAAATCAAATTTGAAATCTGGTGACATTTTGTCAAAAGACAGTCGATGTAATGTGATAACAGTCTCAACAGCACCCAGCTTATCTGAAACTCATCAGCGAGAGTCAGTTGTGCATATCTCACCTCCAGAGCGGAGTCTGTGCACAGCAAGAGAGAGGAAGCTGTCTCGCCATCATAAGCACATTTTGTCAGCAGGACATGTAAACTGTCACGGAGACGCAGTGTGCAGTATGGGCAAAAGAGAAGCTGGGTGTTCACTTTGCAATCTGTTCATTGTCTGTCAGTTCATTTCACACAGATCAATGCCACACACGAACTTTCTCCTTCTGCCACAGAGTACATTTTGACTAGTGAAGAAAACTTTTTTTTTTTTCCCCCTCCACAGAAGATACACTTCATTTTTTCCATTACAAGCCACATTTATTTACTTGGTGAACCACAGAAAAACAGCCTATCTGTGCTTTTTTTTTTTTTTTTTTTTTGTGCGGCTCCATCACGGCTGCCCTGACACCTCTTGTATTCTGGGGGAAAAAAAGAAAAAAGAAAAAAAAGGCTGTATGTATTTCCAAAGACTGCACTAGAAAGTTACAATAGAAACTCCAAAATGGATTCACAGCATAACAGCCTACATTATTTTTTTTATGTTTGCTTTGTCTTCCTCTCACAAAGAACATGAAGCTTTGGAACATGAATAATGGCTATGGAGATGTACAAATATTCCATATGAAAAACAAATCCTCCCTGATCTAGTTCATTATGTACACGGAGAGATGAAACGCTGATGCGGGGTAGATAAATAGAAAATCTTTGTATATTCTCGTTATTGAATTAAAGAAGTGCATTAGTATGTAATATCTACTCATGTAGCAACAACACTGATAAAATGTTTGTTGATAAAGAGTGAAAACCTCTATTAAAATGAGAAAGTGTATATATTCTTCAGTGCTTGGCTTTGAACACCAATGAAATTAATCAATGTATTTTTTTCCTCAGAGTACCAGCAAGATCCAAAACATGCACTTTAACTATTTACTTTCATCGCTCCAGTTCGATCTCATTACTGAATTTAATGCTGCCCAGCTCAGGTTTGGAGACATTGTGCCCATTAGATTCAGTGTACACTGCTCTACAAATGCAGATCAGCCTTTTTTGACGATGCATCTCAGCTCGAAACGCCGCGAGTCGCTTATTTCATCATTGTAATTCAGCTTTTTGCAAGCTTTTAGACACAGATAGGAACATTTACTGAAACTGTCACCATTTTCCATCAAGAATGACCATTTTGCATCTCTGCAATTTTTTTTTTTTTTGCATAGCACACATATTACTAAGGCCATAGCTGTGAATGACCTCAGTTGCACCTAATTTGCATAAAGTGCTACTAAGGAATATCTGATTCTGCAGCATTATGATGCTATTTGAGGAAATACTGCACTGGAGCTGAAAGCCATTAAAAATCAAGTTAATATGATATGAGGGACCATCTGGAGAAATAAATGTAAAATCATGTGGAAAAGATAACAGCTTGTTGTTGCATTGCTTTTTTTTTTTTTTTTGTCAAATGATGAGTGCAGAACTGAGCTCAGCCAAAGAGATTTTGATGCATCTTTTAATCTGCATTTATCCCTCGCATCCAGTGCCTCTTAAATATCAGAACTACAGTTTCCTCTGTAGCAGCAGTCAGTCTATTATGATATATATAAGCTTTACCAACCATCAATATATAAGCAAGCAAACTTGAGCGTGTAGCAGCTCTGAATTTAACACTACATATACGTACAGTGCTGTGAAAAAAAATTGCCCTCGTAGTTTTCTTAGCATTTTCATCAAACAAGTCTTAATATTAGACAACAATAACCCGAGCAAATACAAAACACATTTCATTTGTCGAGGGGAAAAGCTATCCCAACCTGCCTGGCCCTGTCTGAAAAAGTAACTGCCCCCTAAAATTAATAACTGGTTGTTCCACCCTTGGCAGCAAGAACTGCAATTTCCGATAACTGGCTATGAGTCCTTCACATCATCGTGGAGGAATTCTGGCCCATTTTTCTTTGCAGAATTATTTTAATTCAGCCACCTTGGAGGGTTTTCGAGCATGAACAGCCTGTTTAAGGTCATGCCAAAGTTTCTCAATCTGATTCAAGTCCAGACTTTGACTAAGCCACTCCAAAACCTTTATTAGTTTTATTATTTAGCCATTCTGCTACATAACCAAAGTGCACTTGAGCTACAGGGCACGAACTGGTCGGACATTCTCCTTCAGGATTTTCTGGTAGAGAGCAGAATTCATGAATCCATCAGTTATGGAAAGTCGTCCAGGTCCTGAAGGAACAAAGCAACCCCTGAGCGCCACGCTACCACCACGTTTGACTATTGGTATGATCTTCTTTTCATGAAATACTGTGCTAGTAACAGATGCACCTTTGGTCTCATCAGTCCACAGAATATTTTCTCAGACATCTTGGGGATCATCAAATGTAAGACGAACCTTTGTGTTCTCATTGGTCAGCAGTGGTTTTCTCCTTGGAGCTCTCCCACGGATGCCCAGTCTCTTTCTTATTGTCCAATCAGGAACTCTGACCTTAACTGAGGCAAGTGAGGCCTGCAGTTCTTTAGATGTTGTTGGGTTCTTTTGTGACCTTCTGGATGAGTCATTGATGCCCTCTCGGGGTAATTCTGATAAGCCGGCCACTCCAGGGAAGGCTCACCACTCTTCCAGGTTTTCTCCATTTGTATATAACGGCTCTCACTGTGGTTCACTAAAGTCTCAAAGCCTAGAAATGGCTTTGCAACACTTTCCTGACTGATAGATGTCAATGACTTTGTTTCCCAGCTGTTACTTTAGACCGTGACACGCTGTGTTACTTTTTGAGATCTTTTAGCCGACTTCACTTTTGACAGACAGGTTGTATTTAAGTGATTTCTTGATTCACCATGTGTGGCAGTAATCAAGCCTGGGTGTGGCTAGTGAAATTGAACTCATCTTTCCAGAAAATTGTGGTTAAAAACACAGGACTAGGCAGGTTTGGATAGCTTTTTTCCCCTTAATAAATTAAACCAAATTAAGATTACTAATTACTTTTTCACTGCCCTGTATGCTATCATAGATTTTATAGGTGAATAAGTACAGTTTGAATGAACAGAGCTATATTCCCTTATTTTAGAGGAAATGAAGATGGGGGCGATTGGAGACTCAAGCTCTAGCTTTACAAAGAAATCACACTGCAGAGGATGAATATTTGGTTTCTCACCTGAAATGGCTCCTAAAATAAACCTGGGTGCTTCAGCTGCACTGACATAATCACATTTCTTTTTCATAAGCTTTTGTTGCAGACTATATCGCTGAACTTTGTGGAGTAAAAACACCGAAATAGATGGAATGATCAACTGAAGATCCACAGCAGATTTTCTTTTGTATATGATTTCACTGCAGTCAAGTTAACCAACAGTAAAAATGGCCCAAACTTTGCATATTCCTTTGAAACACTGCAAACTTTAATTTCACAGGAGGATAGCTTTGATTTCCTGAATGTAAGGAGACTTGGGCTGGGAGTGCAGCCAAGTCATCAGGTGTGACACTATAGCTCACTTCAGTGAGACCTCAGTTGAATATCAAAGCGCTAATGTATTGTGTGTATTATTAGCATAATGCCTAGTTCAGGGGATAATAAAGCACCGTGCACTGAGGGGGCTGAAGAAAATAAATGAGCACTGCCGTTCACAATGTGCTTGAAAGGAATTGTGATGTGGCTGCAGGCTTTCGGAATTTTTTTGCCTATTTTCTCACACTCTTGCACACAAACACACAACTAACACATCTGTAGCCACAAAAAAGGTCAGCAGAAATACTCATATTTCTCACCTCTCTCTCAGCATAATAATTTTGGGCTGAGTTTGACACCTTTTGCTGAGGGTGAAGAGCTTGTTGATGATGCGTCGTGCTTTGCTCAGAAGCTGCTGGGTGCTGAGCTCCAGCAGTTTGTAGCGCTGGAGAATGGTCGGCTCCATCTTCCAGAAATACTGAATGGCCGACGTGTTCAGGGCATAAAATGTAGGAAGCCTTCGAACAAAGTTCTGGAACTCTTCTGAAAGACAGGGGAATGGGCAAAGTCAGAGAGGAACCGTGTACTTGTTCTCAAACACAATCTAAACTAGCTCTCTTACTTCCTTAAAACTATATGAGAAAATCAGTTTTGTATGAAGCATATGCTAATAGAAAAAGGCAGAGCCGAATACAACGATGGGGCAAGATTCATGAATGATCTTCCACAGCGAGTCTGTCGGAGAGAGAGCAGGATGGACGTGGAGCACAGACGATAACATCTGTCAGCCCTTCAGAACGGCTGTTTGCCTCGTGTGCAAACAGATTACATTTCAATAACAATATCATCACAATCAAGATTGGTTGCATGGAAAATCAAAAACATGTTCACTTCCGATTAGAAAATGACCGTGCTTCTTTGTCTTGATAATAAAGCATCAATTTAGGAAACCAATTAAGCCCCGATGCCTTCGCTAGTGATTATGCAAGACGCATGACATCTTCCTGTGAAGTTAATAAGTTGATTAAACAAGTTAATAAAATATATTAAGGGGTATAAGAGGGTGCTTTCTATTACCTACATTTTTAAAATTGCAGGTTGTTCCAAAGAGAAGAGGAATTACATGGTGCAACCTCCACTTTTTTTTTCACGCAATCACACATGTGTAGCAGATTTATCTCATTATCTAAAACAAGTTAAAAAGATAAGCCCATTACTGGTGTCCAGTGAGATCCCATAATCCAGAAATCAGTCTGTCTTCTAAAACATCCCATGTTCGTCTTCATCGTAATCAACATCAAATGAGATTTACATTCTGAACAATGATGGAAGTCTGACTCAGAGATCAATACGATAAATCCAGCTTTAGACACACGCACTTGAGGTGACTGTTGTGATTTGGTGACATATGGAACGTACAGCATCTAGCGTTCATTTCCTTTATGTGCTTGAGTTATTGAAACATCAGAGCTCTTGACATGCAATCAAAAAAAAAAAGAAGAAAAGCTCAGTAGACATATGCAAATCTGACAAGACCAAGCATGTATTGGTGACACTGTCTGTTAAAGGAAACATATAAAAATGAAAATGCATTATACATTTTTGTACATTTCGAACATCAACAAAAAGAAATAGGATATTGTCAGATCACAGTGCAGCTAAATAAGAAATTGATGACAGTGGTATAACAAAATGCTGCAAAATTGGCAAGAATGTTTTTATTTCATGTTTCAGTATGTGTGGAATGCATATAAGATTAATACAGACTGACTGTGTGCACACTGTACAAAATGATTTCGGAGGACTTTGTGCATGCAATCTGTGAATCTAATTTAAATTATACCGAAGATAGTTAATGAGCAAATGGAATACAGAATATTGGAACAGTTTACCTAGAAAATCTTTTTTAAAATCAGTATCAACTGCAAGCACAGCATCATTTATTTTTTTCCTTAAATCTAACCTTCCCTGAAAAAGTACAGTTTGAGCAGTATCATTTATTATTATGTATTGCTGATGGACAACAGTTACATTTTCACATCATGAGTGAATTTAAATAGCCCACATGTTTAGGGTACTTATGCCTCTAGCATTGAGTGGCTGCACCTTTACTGCATCTTTTTCCGCATGACTCTTTCTGCTGTCTAATAAAATGCCCCAAAATGATGAAAAAAGGAGCAGGAAATTGCTGCTCTTTCAAGGGTTACTCTCCACTCACCACATTATCAACATTATGGCTGTGGACAATACAGCAGCAGCTGGAAAAGTCCTGTGATTTCTTTTGTCCCTATGAGCCAATCTTGTCCTTCCAGTAGAGTTAATATTACTCACAAGGACTTAGCCTTTTCTTTTCTTTTTTCTTTTTTTTTAACCTATGTTATAATTGCAAAATTAATAAAAGGGATATTGCAAGGATACAGTCAAAAACATTGAGCCACTCGTCACTTCTTTATATCTTGCTAGGAAAATGGGAACTAGGTGGAGTGATTTATCGAAACAAGTCATGAATTAACTGTGATTAACCACACCCAGGCCTGATTACTGCCAGACATGCTGAATGAAGAAACCACTTGAAGAGAATCTACAGTATCTGACAAGGTGAGGTAGGTTAAAAGATCTCCAAAAGCAACACAGCATGCCACAATCAGGTGAGAAGTCCCTGACATCTATCTGGAAAGGGTTACAAAATCATTTCTAAGGCATTGGGGTGCTAGCAAACCATGGTGAGAGCCATTATCCGCAAATGGAGAAAACTTGGAACCTTCCCAGGAGTGGCCAGCTACCAAAATTACTCCAAGAGTGCATCGATGACTCATCCAGGAGATCACAAAAGAGTCCTGAACAACATCCAAAGAACTGCATGCCTCACTTGACTCAGAGCTCGTGATTCAACAACAAGAAAGCAAAGGACGCAAAAGTGGCATCCATGACAGAGTTCCAAGGTGAAAACCACTGCTGACCGGAAAAAAAGAAAGGAAGAAAAAAAAAACATAAAGGCGCTTCTCTTATTTGCCAAAAAAAACCCCATCTCGATGCTCCCCAAGACTTTTGGGAAAATATTTTGCGGACTGACGAGACAAAAGTTAAACTTTCTGGTGTGACATCTGGAGTAAAACTAACCGCATTTCATTGAACATGGTGGCACTGTGATAGTGTGGGGCTGCTTTGCTGCTTCGGGACCTGGACTAATTGCTGTAATTAATGGAACCATGAATTCTGCTCTCTACCAGAAAACCCTGAAGGAAAACATCCAGCCAGTATGTGGCCTGAAGCTCAAGTGCACAAGTTACGCAGCAGAACAATGGATCTCACCAGGTTTTGGAGTGGGCTAGTCAAAGTCTGGGCTTGAATCCGATCGGGGCCGTTCATGCTCAAAAACCCTCCAATGTGGCTGAATAAAACCATTTCTGCAAAGAAGAGTGCGCCTAAAACTTCCTCCACAGTGATCTCCACAGGTTTGGGGGGGCAATTACTTTTTCACACAGGGCCAGGTAGGTTTAATTTTTTTTTCCTTAAAAAACAAACAACAAAATCAGCATTTAAAATCTGCATATTGTATCAACTCAGGTTATCTTTGTCTGATACTCAAATGTTTTTATCTGAAATCTGTAACAAATATGCAAAAAAAAACCTATTCTTATTTTATATCTGTCAAACTGTGTAATCGATATTTTTTGAAGAGTCGGCTAAAGAAATGGAAAATAATTCTACATTTTTTGCGATAGCCTACTATTAACAAACTGTCTAGTGATGCAATGATAATTGGTCCTTTGCCATGTTGTGTCTATGTGTAGACACAACACTGGCCTATTTTGAGTTAGGTGCCTTTTTAAATCATGGATGATTCATAGCCCAGTGTGCAGCCTAACGAAGAAAAAAGAATCCTTGGAACACGTTCAGGGTCAAGAACTGGCCAGAAAACGAGTGAAAAAGCAGCCGGTGTTCAAAGAAAAACTTTGAAAGACCTTCAGAAAACCTGGAGAACTATTGCTCAAGACCACTTTAAAGAAAAATTAGAAGAAAGTCTTGACTCCTTGGAAGCATAATATAATGAAATGAGGGGCGGCTCACGAGTTTGCACGGCACTACTTAAGCTGCTGTTCCCATACCAACCAGTTCCCAGACTTGAATCATCAGGCAGAAACCCCTTAACTGTTCCCACCTCGCACTTGACAAAACACAACCACGCATTTCCTCTCCGGGCTCCTCGGTTGTGGCTCACCTGGCTGAGGAAATCTAGCTGGCTTCATCAGCATCTTTTAAATCACTGTTAAACTGTTATGTTGTACATTGAACATTTTAATATAGGTTTTATAGCTTTGACATTCTTAGCTTACTTCCACCTTACTACTTCAACATTTAGATTTTTCAATACATTTGTATTTATTCTTTACAGTAGAACTCACACTGCATTATTTTCTTATTGTGATATTGTACGCGAGTCTTGCACGGCCTATTTTAATTGATTTGAAAGTTGTTTTATGACTTCTTCCTAGTTTGTTTACTCTGTTTATAGGAAGAGAAGCAGACTGGGTTCAAATGGGCAAAAAAACAATAACTGACACAGCCAGTCATTATTATTAATAATAAATTTATACTTAAAAAATCGATACTGATTAATTAAATATAGTTGGCAACATACTGAAATCATAATGTTAAATACCCAGGAAAAGGTGGGAACAGCAAGTCACTGCTAAACTACACCATTATTTTATCACCAAGACAACATTACCTCATCCCTGGAAACTTGCTCTCTAATGACCATTATTATCTTGTCAGCTGCTAAACCCAGGAAGGTAACAGCATTTTCCTTTTGTACAATTTTAATAATAGAAGACACTGTCAGATTTTCAGGAACACAAGTACAGACACAGTGTGGGTCTTATTAAAAGCAACATAAGAAGGATGGAGGGTAATGATGCGTATAAGGAGGATTATTTGGGAGAGTTTTCTTAAATTACTTAATTATGAGGTTAGAATTAATAAGTTATGTGTCCTAGTAGCCTGGTAACTTTAAGTCTGTATTTGACTTACTGCAGCACATTGCAAATTTTGATGACGGCTTCTTGGATCTGAAGTGTACTCTCTTATTTATGCTCCTTTGAGTCTAGTTTTTCACACTCTTTCAATATACTGCTGCGACTATTGTCTGACTTAGTCTAGCTGAGATAGGATACTGATCCAGGTATAAAAGATATGATGTCTTAATTATTAAATAGTTACCACTCAGTGGGTGGTGGTAGTTAAAACAAATCATGTCCACCATCCTCTGTAGAGTAGAAACCTCATTTAACAATAAGTTATGATTATTAATCTCTCTGCTACTGGTGCGAGTTGTCCTCTATTAGATTGACTATACAAGATAGATCCTCGGGGGTTTCAAGAGAAACTCTTCATTATTTAATACAGCAGTCTAACTGCGGTTCTCTGGGCACCTTGCTGCTTAAGTCATTGCCAACTGTGCACTAATCAAGTTGCCCTTAGTACAGGCCCATGTAGCTGGTAATAACGCTCAACCAGCAAGGTGCACTGAAAACAGCTTAAGGCAGGAGCTGGAAATGAGTGAAACAGCAAGATGCCCTTAGACCCTGCGGATGCGGCGCAGTTTTAATAATCATAGGGGAACGCAGAAGCAGAGCAATGCTGAAATATAAAGTAAAATTCATGACTGAGGTAGCAGCATTTGACATAACAATCAACAGGTACATCAGTCTTTCAAACAAACAAAAAAAACATGCAAAAAGCTAGAAATTATGAACATTGTTACTGTTTTAATCAGGTTACGTTTATTCAGGCTAATAAAATGGCAATCTTATTGCTAATAATAACACACAGCTCAGCTATTCAAATGTATGCTGCTAACAGATTACAGCAGATTTCAGCGGTACGACAGCCTCTACCCCAGTCAAAATCTTTCTTTTGAATGAATCGCTGTTGACCCAGTGAATCATCCGTGCCTTTCTGACAGGTTGGAAATGCAGAAGAGTGTTATTTAAGTCGATGCTGGGAAAGAAGTGCGGATGTTTTTTTTTAATCTTCACCACATAATTTTTTATTTATTTATTTATTTTGCTGTTTCTACTATGCCAGCTACTCATTTAGCATCTCTGGCTGCTTATTAGGCCACTAAGGGAAGTGTTGCCAATCAATAAGCAGTGCTGCTTTATGGCAGGATTTGATTTACAGGATTTTTGCATCAGTGTGATGAAGTGCCTTAATTAGTTAAACATTTAATTTAACCGATATTTACAGATAAAATGTTTGCCCTACAGATGGTTTAAAAATACCTGATTACAGCATCATGTTTTATAGGAACCGAAAATCTTCTTCAGGGGTTCTTAAGAATATTAATGATCTTCATACTTCATAAGATACCAGAAATATTTGTGCATGTCACAGAAAATTGAACATAGCATTAAATCATGCAATCAAGCTCCTCTGCAATCCAGGAAGATCAGCTGTTCTCAAGGGTAGTCCACATCAGCTGATGGATTAGCTGATACCCTTTTACATCCATCTGGCAAATCCTATGTAGAGATTGCCACAGAAGAGCAGGGAGGTCCCAGCCATGCTGCTAGACAAATATTCCTGCACATGGAAATAATCTTCTTTTGACTATATGGGACCTTACTGAATGTAAAATAAAGCCAATCTATGTAAATCATTGCATGAAAGGATGTTATTATAGTACTCTAGCTCTCTTCCCTCAAAAAGCTAAAAACAATGACATTTACATAGGCATACCATGTCCCTATATCAAACCTATTTGTGGTTCAGAAACAGATATTACATGTGCAGAACTGTAAGAAAAGCCATCAAGTCATTTGAATGAAGAGGCATTCTCAGTTGTTTTGATTGTATGGATTCATTCATATTTAACGTATGTTTGCAAGATGTTTGCTACTCTAAAAAAAAAAGTTCTTCTCTGTAGTGTTGAATTCTATTACACAGATTGGATATAATAGTCCATTTTTCACAGTCAGTTTGTTCTTTCTATCAGCACCTCCAACAATAGGGTGTATTTTTGCAGTGAGTGGGTGGGGGTGGGTCCCTTAAAATGGCAAAAAAAAAAAAAAGAAAGAAAAGAAAGCACTGACCTGACTCCTCAAATTCTTGGTTAGCCACATTCCAGGAATCTCGGATTTGCAGCAAACTAGCTTCCATGGCCCTCAGATCCACCTCAGGGCAATTACACTGTGGATAGTCGACAGCACACTGGCACCAGCAGTCGTTGTCCCGGCACACAAACTGGCCCTCCTCATTACAGCCAATGTAGCTAAGAGCTGCCTGCACAAACCTGGCCCTCAGATACTCAGGCAGAATGGCCTGGAGGCCTAAGGCAAGGACAAAAACAGGGCACAAACATGTCACATGGATGAATGAAGCGGGAGCTGTAAGCACTTCAGGTAGTGCAAAAACTGTGTTTCGATAACTTTTCTATGGTCGATCTGTAAATCACAGAAAGCTGGCTCTCATTTTCTTTTTTTTCCCCATGCTTGACAGATACTTGGCATCAAATGCAATATGCTGAGATTAACTTTAAGTTTTATTTTTACTATGTAATTCTGCTGCTTTTGTTCTGAATCATTACTGCCCGGGATTCACTTCAGAACTCTGCAAGCAATGCATGGGGGGGGGGGGGGCAAAAGAGTGATTGAAGCTAAATTCATTCTGACAGTCTCGTGTTGCAGTTTTAGGCCTGCCAGAGAACAGACACTGTGACAATTCCATCAGAAATTGGGGGAGTTCAATTATGGATGGCCAACCTTGCAAATGAATCTTGTTTTCAGGGCTCTGAACCAAAACGGAGCTGACAGAGTCGAGGTTGTCATAGTTACTGCATCCAAGAGGACCTGTCCTTGTTTCGGTCACCTAAAGGGAGGAAAACAGAGGGGCATAACAACAATCCATACTGTGAAAGTAAGTCTCTAATGGCATTAAATATAGAGAGAAACACATAAAGAGAATGATCCACGACAAAGGAAACTGGAAGCGAACACGTGACTAAATGTCATGCAGAATAAGATTACCAGTCATTCCCTCTACATCTCCTCTTCTGAGAAACACTAAATATATTACAGATTATTTAGACTTGTCCATTGAGCAAATCATATTTAGGATAATGACTTTGTGAGCTTGTGAGCTGGAAATTGAGTTGCGATCAGGGCCCACTGCGTAAAGCGCAATGAGTAAAGTTGTGGTGTCATCTGTCAAATTCATCTCTACATTGTGTTTACCCATTATAATATCCACTGACACCAATAACATGCTAAAATGCATTGTAAGCCTGTGTAAGCATGTCATCTTCAATTATACACCTGGGGATTCATGTAATTGCTTGGCTCAAACTTCTACGTGAGGCACGCAATGCTGTTACAAGACCATGTAGGCTGAAATATGATGAGAGGATTGGCAACATACTCATCACAGTAAACCGTGGAGTCGTTCTGCAGACTCTGATGATGAGAGATGTTAATGTTTCGCTACAAAATGAGGGCTACAAATAAACATTAGCTCAGATGCAGTTGGAGGAATGATTTGGCGATGCTATAAATCCTCATAACAGTTCTATTTTTAACAAGGCTAACGGCCACAGGCTCTGTGCGTCTGTAGGCACAGCAGTGCTTTGAACTGGATGCGAATATCGGCATGCTCACGTTCGTGCTAACATGCTACAGGTAGGCAGGCCTAATGTTTACCTTTTTCAGTTTTAGTATGCTAATAGTTGCTAATTAGCAGTAAGCACAAAAGATCATTAGCTTTGCAGATATTTGCTCATAGTGTCAAAATGGTGCTAAATGAAAACATCTGGAATAAAAATATTCTTTTTTTTTATGTGCATTTCATCATGAACATGAACATTTTTATCTAGTATTTTGAAGAACCAAGTGGCAGAATGTCTGAAATTGGAATACTTAAAGCCATCCATTCATAGCGAAAAATAATGACACATGACAAAATGATGAGGCAATTAGAGCTAAGAGTGCGTGTTTGTGAATGAATTTACAATATGCAAGTTTGCAGTGTGCAATTTAAAGCTCTACTGGCTCTGACTTCTCCATTCATTTTACACCGGCTCTGATGAACAATCACCAGCTACACCATACCATAATCTGAGCTATGTTCTACATGAATCATTCTCAGTATGTTGCAGTAGGCGAGAGAATGATAGTTCTAAACAAATTGAACTTCAAAATTAATGATCCTATTTGTGACATACACATCGGTGACATTTTAAAGATAAAACTAAGTGTCTCAATTAGGAACTGTGTGCTGAGAAAAAAGCCTCAGCTTGCCTTAGCACTGGATTTGCACGACTTAGGAAATCTATCGGAGGCTGAGGACCGCCATCTTTCCCAAAGATATTTCTGCTTGTTGTGTTTGCTGGGGTCTATTTAGGTTTTTCATTCAATCTGGCATTTTCTTGATATCTAAAATATTGTTATCCGTGATTACCACTAGCTTTTGAGCTGTTTTTTTTTTTAAAAATTTTTAATAGTGGCCAAAATTGTTTAAAAAGTGTAAAAAGAGTCAAGCAGAATAACTTAAAGAAGAAACAGAAATGCGAAAAATATATTAAACTCAAACATCACATAAGCTTTCTTTTAAAATCAGTGACACGCACAATGACAATCTGTCAAAAGCACATAATGTGAGATTAGCACGGTGTAACAAGCTGATTCCTTTAGTAACTTTTAGCGCACCTGCGGAGGCGCTGAAAACATAACTATAATTTTGTCCGTGGGTGTGTTTGATTCAGTCATGACCAATCAAGCACCGCTTTTTTCATTCTCTTGAAACGAGCTCAGTTGGCTGTGATGGTAGTCTGACAATTTGGTGACTGAGAGAAGAGAGCGGGGCAGGTTTCTCAACAACAACAACAACAAAGAAAAGTTTACCCAGAGGAAATTGATGTGGCTGTGTGGGAGGTGTAAAAGTCTTGATGAAAGAATAAATTACAACTCGAGCAGGCTACTGACAGTTTGAGGAGATTACATTACTGCAGCTTGAGGGGAGTAACAGACTTGGTTAGCACAAGTTCCGCTTTCCCTAAGGGAGCTCTTAGATAAGTCATGGAAACAGTTCAGTGACATGAAGCGAGATGCCAAACAAGTTGGCAGAAGTTGTTGGTTTGGCAGTGACAGCAGGTCATTTACCAGTTAGTCTACGGAGGAAATGGTGGCCCTCAGTGCTTCATTATGTTATTTCTGTATATCTAGCAATCTGTCATACTATTTTTGTATATCTGACAATGTCACACAACCATAATTATTACTGAAAACTTCCCAATGTAAGAAATCCTACTTAAGTTCATATTAAAGAGCTATAGCAGACCGGCATCATTGGAAACAAGATATGTTCATGAATTGTGCGGAGTGTAGGAAGCACCAGCTGGAGGAGTTTGTTTTACACACCTGTTCCAAGTCAGGTTAATTGACTCAACAGAACAGGTTCAAGCACGTGGGAGTAGGAAAGAAAAATATATCACAAGTGACGCACATGGAGACAGTTGTGTGCGGCCTTTTCCATGAGAACTGAATGTTTATTTGGGGAAAGATGTGTACGTACGAAGAAAAAAAAAAAGTGCAATGTTAAGCAGCGAGTTCTATGTTCAAGGATCGTCCAGATTGTCAGAAATCTTCTGCCCGAATAAACAATCTGCGTTATAATCATCGCTGCACCCTTTAGCCCGTGGAGCGACCTTGCAGGTTTGCTCCGTAAATTCATGAAAACGACACCCGTTATTCGTGCTCGCTGCTTTTCGCCGCACTCACACCAAAATCAGCAGTGTGGAGAAAAAAACAAAACAAAACAACAAAAAAAAAGCTAAGCTGATTTTCTAACAGATGTGAAACTGATGAACATGCGACGCTAATTCAGCATTTAGGGAAATAAGAACCAAGACATAAATGACAGCAAATTTAGCCGCGCGTAGAAGATTAGATAATGTTTCTTGTGCTGCATCTGTTGCTTGCTTGTATGAATGAGTCGAGCGAACCTGTCTTTGCCCTGTTTTTTTTTTTTCATTAATCCCCTCCTGTGTGTCAGGAGGAAATGATTCTCTGGGACAAATGAAGCTTTTGAAGTCATTTAGGCAGGTAACTGATCCACAGCTCCACTCGAGCTGAATGTGTTTATTTCTATTACCGTTTGGGTGATCTATTAAAACTCACTGCTTATTCTCGGCTTTACAACAAACTCTGCATTTCTTTTCACTCCAAATTAAAATGTTGTAATTTAATTAACGCGTCACTGAATTTCATAAGAAAAAGAAAGCACGGCAAAAGGCAAACAGTTTTTACAGAGACTGCTTCAATTTTCCAGCGCCATTAGGCCATTCCATGCTGTTAATCATAAGCTGACGCATTAAGGTGCATTGCAGAGAAACTGGTTTTTAAAACACAGCAACTGAGTGCAAGAATGTGTGGCAGACTGATTATACTAATAGTATTCCTTTTTGTGCACTGAACAGGGTGACCCTCAAGCCAAACATAGCTAGTGTAGTCTCAAAATGGAGTCACTATTTGCTATCCGGGATGAGGTTTTAATGACATTTGGGTTTAAAAACATTGCTGTCCATTGGGGAAAAAAAAAAAGGTTATTTTTAAAAATTGGTTTTGACTCAGTTATTCACTCGCATTGTAACAAACCACTCCACAGCTGGAAAGTAAAACATCTCATAGGCTCATTTCTTATGCACTCGGTCCACTCAGTTTAATGCAGGCTTGCCCACTCACAGCAGTGCGTGAGTGCACCTAATATCTCCATAGAAGAACATGAAAACATTTATAAGAGAAAAAAAAATAGGAGAGAAATGGGCTTTTTTTAAAGCTGATGCTGCAGGTTTTTATTACACCCAGGTGTACTCAGAAGGGCTTTTAGTTGAAAAAAAAAAAACTGCCACACAAATTGTTAAAAACAGAGAGAAGCGTAAAAAGAAGGACATGGTATAGGTCAACATGCAGGTAAAGCAAACTGACTTTTACAGCCTTCCATTTGACTCAGAACAGTCAGAACCTCATCAAATGCATGCATGTAAAGTCACTTAAATCGAGCACAAAATTGACTGAGGAAGTTCAGAGGTCTTAAAATTCAGAGATTTTTTACACATAATGTGGAATTGTGCATAAATAGAACACCACTTTTAAAGGTTTTTTGGGACGTCATTTGACGCCATAAAATGAGACACGGATATTTTAGAGTTCAGTGTCACGGTTGGGGCGTCATTCTTGGCATGAAATGGCAAAATCAAAAAATGCGCAGTAAAAATATACAAAACGGCTTGCAGTGTTATTCATAACTCTAGGTTGTGTCGTGATAAGGGCATGCTGAACTCTATAAACACGTTCTTTCAGAATATATTTTTATGGAGTGCATGTTAAATCCCCTGAAGAAGACGTGTTAAAACTTGGAAGTAAGACAAGTCAGGGAAAGGGAGGATTGCTTTTGATAAGGGCATAAAAAAACAGAAAAGATCTCACATCTTTTCCAATTAGTCCTGAAACATGAAAACTATATCGAAGCCCCACCAAAACACCAGCTTTGTGCTGACAAAACAGTCACGCAGAGAACATGGTAGCATTTCTCCTGTCCTTTGAGCTTGTAGTTTGGGAGCAATCTCAGCTCAATCATTGTTGACAAAAGCTTGTTTTAGCTGCATGTGTGCATGAATGCAGGATCCACAGGCAGCAAAGATAAGCCGAGTACCTGAAGGGAAATCCATCTACATCGCTGTCACTTGCGAATTATTGCCAAAAACCACGACGCTGTCTTCTTTTAATAATTTCCCACAGGTCCAATAAAAGTAACCCCATCTCCTTGCCAGATTAATGACAGCAACCATGGTATTCAGCCAGGAGGAAAAGGAAGACTTTTGCCGCTGTGGGCAGAAAAGCTGTCTCTTCTGACATCTGCTTTTGACAACTACAAGGTCAATGAAGAACAGAGAGTGCAGAGAGACGCACAGAGGAATAATAGCTGAGAGCTCTGTATCTACTGTGTACATGTAGACTTTGTATCGATAAAAAACCCCAAAATAAAAACCCTACATGACTAGTGCATATAAAAAATACATATAATTTTCCCAGGGCATGGAGACAGCGGTAAAGCATTGGAGAGAGGGAGAGATGGACTTCCATTCTTCTTTTTTGTCATGGATGCCTTAACACAATTAATTAAAATCCAAGCAGCCTTCATAGGGACATACAAATTAATTTCTAACACAGACAGATGTCCAACTTAAAGTGGAAAATTGACCAAATGCAAATCTAAAGATGGCTTTTCTATGCATAGCAATGAGGCCATCTGCAAAAGGAACCCAGTGGAGCAGAGCATGTGTGCACAGTCAGCTTTCCCTATTAGAAAGCGACCCAAAAATGAGGGAAGAAAATTTATTTTAAAGTTTTTCCTAGAAGAGAAAAGACTTTCTTTTCTTTTTTTCATTTTAACACTGTGATCTGTAAATGCCATGGATCAGTTGGCGGGGGAATTATTAATGCACCATAATTGTATACAAGATAATTGTGCTGACTGTGTTCGAATAACTAACAGCTGCATTTAACGGAACATTTAATTGCACTTAAAAGCTTTTGTAGAATAAGCACTTTGTGATGCTCATACATGCTGTGGACGTGACAAATTTCACTGTGCCCTCAAGGCTTACCTTTTGATTTCTTAACAAGCTAGTACAATAACCTGAAAACATTCTAAAAATATAAAAAATAAATCTGCTCCCTCTAAAAGCAGTATTTGTCATCACAATTTAAAAATCACAATCTAAAAAGAAGAAGAAAAAAAAGGAAGAAAAATCATAACAAAATCTCACAGAATTCAGATGAAAAATCTGAAATTAAACCAAGCCCTGATGACAGAAGTGAATAATACCATCCATTTTCTTCCGCTTATTCAATTCAGGGTTGTGTGGGGGCTGGAGCCAATCCCAGCTGCCATAGGGGATGAGGCAGGGTACACCCTGGAGAGGTCGCCAGTCTGTCACAGGGCTAACACAGAGAGACAGACAACCATTCACACCTACGAGCAATTTAGAATCACCAATTTACCTAACCTCACTACGTGCATGTCTTTGGTCTATGGGAGGAAGCCGGAGAAAGAGCTGCACACAGAAAGACCTCGGCCAGACAGTGGATTCAAACCCAGGACCTTCTTGTTGTGAGGCAACAGCGCTAACCACCGCACCACTGTGGATAATACACATATAATAATTTATAAACAAACAAAATACAAACAAACAAAAGAAATAGTGGCTGAAATGAGCCCTGCACAAACTATTGTTGCAAAAAATGTGATGCTGAAGATCCACTGATGAAAATATTTCACACTAGTCTGATAATACAGAAGCTAAATCCTGTACCAATGATTGTTGCATCCGTTTGTTTATAGCTTTGCACATAATCCATGTACTATCAACTTTTCTTTTTTAGATGGTCAGTGAAAGACCAATAACCTCAGCATAACCATAGCATTAGGGCACAGTGTCACGCTAATGCTCTGCCAGTGATCCTGGCAGGTCTCAGTGCCAGCCCACATCATCATGGTTCAGCCAATTTCCTTCTGGGTTAACCTATAGGCAAATATCAGTGGGCCACTTAAAGTGCTTTAACCAGCATATAGTTACTCTTGCCTCTACAAGCCACTTTGCAACCCTCTTCCAGCATGTCTCCACCATTTTTTTTCCTTTATGTCCCAGAACAGAACCATTCTGCCAAATCTGAAATTACTAGAGCTGGAATAACAATCCCATTTTGACTAAAGTAGTCCTGGGAGAAGTATTATTATCTATCTGACCACCATAAGCTGCTACCAGGGGTGGCATTTATACAGCAGCGTGCTCAGTTTTCTCTGCACAGTCCAGAGGCATGTATGTTAGGTTAATTAGTGCTTTTAATGTGGCCTTAGGTGCGGATTTGAGAATTAATGGTTGTCTGTCTTTCTGAGTTGGTCGTGTGATAGACTCCTGTCTAATGCTGAAATTTAGCTGGACAAGTGATTGAGAAAACAGACGAATGGATGGAAGCTGCTACCACAAATTCAGTGCTCTGGAAGTCTTCTAAAAGAATGAATACCATTCTTCCCAAAGATAATCTCTTAGTTAGTGCATCTACAATCTCCCACAATCCCTGCAAATGCTGTTTATGACTGATTTTATTGTCATCATGCAGTGAGCTTTTTTACCCACACATTTGTTGTGGTTCCTCGCTTGTTTGTTCTTGATTTTCCTTTAATTTGTCTGTATAGTCAAGCAAGTAAGCATTTCCCAGTGACCCCTGAAGGCATCCTCCTCTGCTTCTTCTTACACCCATGTCTGTAAAATATGTGGGTCTGCTGCTGCCACGCACATTAGTTCAGGGGAAACGCTGCAGCTCTGAGATGGCACAGGGGCCCGACACACAAGTGAGCCATCTTAACTTTTGGAGCAGGTGAGAGCCAGAGCCAGTATTTGGCATCGTAACTGGACTAAGCACAGCGCAGCTGCTTGTTTTCCTCAGTTTCCACAGTGGAAGAAGATATACGGTTGAGCTCCGTTTCCCCCCCATCGGAGAGGTTGTGCACACACACAGAGTAAAGGACACCTCAGTTTCTCCCTCTAGCTCAAACATGTTGTATTTGGCACAGCAACAGCAAAGTTGTTTCACTGCAACCAGATAAACATGACCACACAAAAGAGGAAACTAGAGCAAATGTTGGTTATTCAATAGGAAATCAAGCAAATCTGAAAACGTTCCCCCTCCGACCCCCTCAAAATCAAACAAATTTACTATAATTAACGAAGGCACTCAAAGTTTCACCCTCACACAATCAATGTGAACTTTGCAGCCTTCTGCGATCCGGTGTGAAAAAATGAAATGGTTTGATATGTTGTGTGATATTATCCAGAACACGTGAACAACAATATTGTGTCTCAATTTTCACAGTCATTCCCGAGTGTTACGAGCCTGACACCAAAATGCACTTTTTGAGGTTTTCCCCAGGAAATTATCAGAAAACTGATAAAACAGCAGAGTGCCAGTGCTTGTTTCTGTTACTCTACATCGCAGACACTGCACTGATGCAGTTTGCGATAATAAATATGATATATCTTGTGATAAATATCCTCAAAATTGGTTATAGAAAAAAAAATCTATATTTTGGCTTTAGACTGCAACACTTGGAGTGGATTTACATTTTTAGCTGCAGTTTTGTTTGTTTTTTTCCCAGCAGAGATTAAATCAGTTTAGCCTCTAAAATTTTATATAGCTGTTTCCTGAGGGCTCAAAAAATTATAAAAAAAACCAAAAACATTTTGTACTTTGACAAGAAACGTTTTCATGGTACGAAGACAAACATTTGCATGCCTTCACTAAATAGTCTAAAGTTGTTGTTAACTTTGGGTGACATCAGGTGGGAGCCACTTAATTTTTCATGGAATGACTCAGAAATATTTTCTTCCTCGTACCTGACAAGAAATCATCGTACACACAGGTTTGTCTGATTTAATTGTGAAGCTGGAACTGAATATTTCAAACTAAAAAAATTAAATAAAGTAGGCTCGATAAAAGGTGATTATGCTATGATTTGTCTTCTCTAAATCAGACTATGCCACGTCTTGCAGAGCAAGTGGATGGACGATAGCCTCTGTGTTACTGGTATGAAGCCTTCGCAGGGCAAAACAGCAGTTAGCCCCTTAACATGTTCCACAGATACAGATGGCTCTGAGGCACATCCATTATTTAAAAATGTGGCTTTAATATTATTGCAATACCAGTTAGGAGCATTTCACTGATGAACATTCATCACTGCTGCAAATCTCGCATATGAATAATTCCACAAAACAGCATAAAATGTCACTTAGTGAGCTTGTGTTGTCAGATGTTTGAGCAACAATGGACTTTAAATGGCTGCACTTTCTCCTTGCTGGAGAAAAAAGTACAAGATGGCATTAATGTTTCATGTAAAAAAAAAAAGAAAAAAGAAGTCATCGCTCATCTCAAAATTGCCTCATTCTCTGCACCTTCAAGAATTGCTGTTCGCTTAATCACCACAGAGCAGTCGATGTGCAAATCCACATTTGCATCTGAGATACGTTTCCGCCTGTTTATTCAGTCTTTGAGGATTTCCGCGCATGTTTAAGACCACTTTGTTGCACTGGCTTACACTCTTATGTCAACCAAAAAGGGGGGGGTAAGCTTATAAAAAGTCTAAGCAAGAAAAAAGAGGAAGAGGAAGCAAATAGCATCAGAATGTGATTATTGTGTGCCTTTTGGAAAGAAAAAAAGCCACGAGGGAACAGAAGGGGACTTCTGGTAGAAGAAAGTGCAATTTAATACTGAATGTGCTGTTATGTTCACTAAGGGAAACTAAGCTATGCCATTTTACTGCAAGTACTGGAAGAGGGGCCAAGGGAGCGAATTTGATTCTGTGTTGTTTTAGCTCCTCGGGCCTCACCTCTTTTAACCTGCTGCGTGTGAAAAAGAAAGAGCTGGAAGAAGAGAAATCCTTCTCTCTTGACATCTAAAGCCAGTTTTCAGATTCATCATCAAGCCGTGCCATCATCAGAGGCTTCTTCGTCTACAACATACAAAGGAAGGGAACTTATGCTAAAATTTTAAAGGGTGGAAAACATGGCGAAGAGGCAAAAAGAACATTTATCTTCCTTTCTGAATAATGAACATGGAAAAAAAAAAAAGTGTCCATAATGAATTATTCATCTGTGCTCATGATAACAGCAACACACTACTTTTGTCTTTTTTCATTTGGTTTTGTTTATTGTCACGTCAAAAACGGCCACAAACTTTGAGAGCCCTGCTCTCCGCAACTGTTGCTCAGCAGCACGCTCGAGCTTTAGCCGCGCTCTCTTTAACTCGGACAAAGCGAGTGTAACCCCGCATGGCCGAACGGTTCAGGCAGGCAGCACTTCTCCCGATCGGTGATATTCTCCCCTCAAGTTTAGTTCAATGAATCTTCAACGCAGAAGAGCCGACGAGGCAAATAAAAAGCTAAGTAGGATGACTCGTGCGGCTTTTTCTGTGTACCTGCTGCACTTGGATCCTAGGCTAAAAAGCCTTCTAAATAAGGCTTTTCAGTCCTCGTCTCATCTTTTTCTGTTCACCCGCATATGACACCTTAACTCGTAGCACAAAATGTTTGACAAATGATGGGGGCTCTCAAAGGAAATTACTGAAATGGAAGGGCTGATTCATCATGCTATGTAACAGCGGAGCCATTTTTTTTTCTGCACTCCTATCTCATTTTTCCCGTCTTTGATTATTTTCCAGTGCTGCTTCGCTCAGTCCTACAGCCCTCCAGGCCAAGCGTTTCTACCATTTAAATATGTTATCTCTTAAAACCAGGGGACCAATGCTCTTCTTAAAGGCAGCTTTGTTTTGGCATTCGTCTTCATTTGGGTGAGGTAAAAATCCATGTTTGAAATTAAAGGCTGGTGATGCTGTGAATATTTTACATCAGTCACCTGAAAATGCCCCACAAACAAATGTACCCTAGAGGGCTTTTTCTCTATTCATCTCAATCAGAGGGGTTTTTAGCAGCACTTTGGTTCAGTTGTGGCTGCCAAATAGTCTCAACGTCCGCTTGCCAATTCACTTTAGAGAATGTACAGTTTTATCTCTGATGGATCTGCGTAGTGGGGCATCACTAAGGACAAGTCAATGAAAAATAAGCTGCAACTGAGGGAAAAGGCAAGCAGTTTAGCATTATTTCTTTTCTTTTTTTTTTTTACTGGAGCTCCATAGTCAGAATGAGGGAACTAGAAAGTCATGTTTTTTTCAAATTGTACAATTTTTGCCTGTTTGCTTCACAGGCCTCAACAACTGCTTAATGTTTGTTAGAGCTGTGTCCAAATATTCAACTACTTGCCCATTTGTGCATTTGTCAATTGGACAGGTAATTGTTTGTTTTTTAAATATGAAAAATATCTACAGTTTCAGCTGGGGCGCAATGCATCTCGCTCACTCGCAGAAGTGATCATTGCGCTTCCGTTCACCTCACTGTTGCTAATTAGCAACTTTGTCATTTAGAGTAATCTCTTTCGTACAGAGAAAAATCTATGGATGATGTAGCTCCCGCTTTCATTGCTTCCCGGGTGCTCTCTCACTCTCTTCACTGCAGCTGCACCCACACAGAGGGTGCACATTGTCCGAGAGAACAAAGTAACAGAATTTTGTTGCTTCTAAGTTTCTTAAAATAAAGACGCAGCACACTCATTAACATTTGTGTATGGAGATTTCTGTAATGTCACAATCATGCAGTCAGACATGAGCCCATGCACTATGGGCCTTTATTCACACACTGCAGTAACTTTCACTTAAACTTTATTTGTCTTAAAAATATTTCATCTCTGCTTATCCACTTGACATCCCTCTCACAAGAGTGACTGCTACAAACATTACTGGTAGAATCGGCAACTTATGTGTATGACTTTGCCAGATGAGGTGAAGGTTATAAAATCTACCCCCAGCCCCCAGATCAACATTTAGTTGATTCAAGAGCCCACATATGTAATTAATAGTTAACTTTTAACAGGCCTGGTCTACATAAACTTTTGGCAAAATGTGTGTAAAAGATACAAAGTTAAATGTGCTGACAACAAAATCACACAGAAATCATCAATGGAAATCAAATTTATTAACCAATGGAG